>JAQFZI010000559.1:0-14860 GCA_034695605.1 Eupelops occultus
TGTCTCGAAATCAATAATAATATAGTTTTGAAAACATTTTGAAAAATTTAAAACAAATTATTATTATTTAACGAAACCCTTATTTAAACTGAAAATAACTTAATTGAGTTATCAGTCAATTATAGGGGGAATAACCATTCCTATCTTGGTGAGGTTGCTTTAACAATTTTCTATTTATGTTAATTCTATTCAATATTAAAAATTCTGAAATTTTATTAAATATAAACAAAATTAAGAGATAAATGTATAAAAGTTTTTTTTTTAAAAATAATTTTAAATTCAAATTATATTATTAATTAATTTGCGGATCTGATTGAAGCTTAGAATTCTTTAATTTGTCGATCATTTGGTCCGCTTCTTCCATTTTATTACTATTTAAAGACGAAGAATTTGTCGATGGATTGACATTTGTGTCTTCTTTGAGTTCGCTCTTAGATTTAAGACTTAAAACCTTAGATGTATTGCCAGAAGAATCGCTATTCTCTGACCTCACAGTTTTGTTGGAATCGCTGTTATCAGTCTTTTTGTTAGGATTTGGAGTTCCTTTGCGAACAGTCTTCTTATTATTCTTTTTGGACTTTTTTATGAGAAAAATAACAATAAAAGAAATGATGACAACAATTATAATAATTATGAAGACAATTAGGAACCAAATTCCGCTCTTTTTATTTGAATTATTATTCTGGGAAATATTACTTTCATTCGAGGGATTTTCAGTCCAATCATTAGTTGAAAGACTAGTTCTATTCCCAAACTCATTCGGTTCACTAACACTGGATTGATTGGACAGTTTAGTAGACATAGTGGTGGACAGAATGATTGACGAAGTGTTGGCCAGAGTGGTGGGTAGATTGATGGACAGAGTAATGGATAGATTGGTGGGCAGAGAAGTGGACGAAATGGTGGACGGAGTGGTTGTAGTCGTTGATGTAGTGGTCGTTGTTGTGGTAGGTCTTGCTTTTCGCGGACATTTGAAGAGATTTTTGAGCGGAAAGTTTTCGCACTGGTTATGGATTAATTAATAGCTTTTTTTTAAAAATATATCAATAATTTTGAATTTTACATACAAGAGGCAACTCTTGAGTCATATTAGCCCTACAATAAGTGTCGTTCCCCAATATCAATAAATGTCTTTTATTTGTGAGAACAGCACTGATGTCCGAAATGAATGTATTGAATGTTTGCTGGGTTATTTCATTGTTATACAAGAATTGCATCCATCGGCCGTATCGGTATGTCTTCGCACTAGTGTTGTAATTCATGTATTTAATGATCAGTTGGTTCGGTGTCTTCTCTGTCTCTATATTCAAATATTTGATAAAACTTTCGCCCGAATCGTAAAGAAAATAAATGGGATTTTTGTTCTTATCGTCGTCTGCGGGAGAATTGAAATAAGTGAAGGCGGCGTCGATTCGAACTCTGGGAAAGTATGACCACGAATTGGTTGTTCCATTGCCCTCCATCTGCTTCGACTTATAGATAAACCATTCATTTCCCTGATTTTCAAAAAACATAATTAAGTGAACAAAAGTTAAGTGAAAACAATTATATACTTTAATAAAAGCTGTGGACCACTGATAGTTTTCATCCACTAAAGTAAAGGCTGCGTCCAAAGGAGTCGGCAGTTTTGGCCATCTCTTACTTATTGGTTGAGCAAAATCTTCTGAAAGTCCAGATTCACTATCGATTACCCAATAATATTCATCTTTTAATATATAATCTAGGCCATCATCAGCCTTGATGGCGGCATCAATACTCAAATCATCGCACAGCCTGATGTCCGGATCGACCCATTCTGAGGGATTTTGACTCAAAACACGAATAAATAAATTGAAAATCAAACAAATATTAAGTGAAATAACCATTTCTTTGTCGGCAAATAAATGTTTAAATTGTTTTGAAAATACGTTTAAATTAATTATATTATTATAGTTATAGTTATAGAGAATTAATTGTTATAATATTTGTCAATCAATTGCTGACACAAATAAATAATCAATTTTCTCATTATTAAGATTTTGAATGCAATGAATGGTAATAAACAGTTCCAAACAGTTCTATGGGAATTGAATTGAACAAGGTAAATCATAATTGGATCACTTCTAATAAAATTATTGATTGTTAACTTTACCTGATATTTATTTTAAAAACTTTTTAAATTTAATTGTAGTCCACAGATATTCGGAATATTTATTATAAAAATTTCACTAGATTATATTTCAGACATTTATTGCACATCAAAAGTTATAACCAAAGACTGAATGTTCAATAGGTTTGACATTACATTAAAATGATATCGAATAATAACAAATATTGTTTATGCATGACATTATAAAGGAAGCATGATTAATTTAAATTCTTGAATGTTACTAGGCTATAATACAATACTAGACGGATGTCTACATAATTATCAGAATATTCATGAGTTTTGAGTATTGTATTATATGAATGAACGGTCCCTTCATTTGATTCACTTTTCAAATAATTTTCAAATATTTTGTTTGAATTCAAATGTTTTTTGTCTTTTTCATTGAAATTATCTTCAATTGAATGTCGAAACAAACGAAAATCACGACATTCTTTAAAAGTTCAATAAATTGTGTTTCAACTGAAGATCAAAACAATAGAAATGATTTGCAATCAAATAACAAAACAATTAACAATAAAAAGCGTAAATTCAGTTTTACCGACAAATCGACGGTCAATAAGAACAACAAAAGAAGTGGTGGAAGATCTGAAGTTACCCACAAATTCTCGAAGACATCATCAAAAGTGTGTCCATTTTATAAGAAGATACCGAATACCAGTTTGGCTGTGGATGCCTTCAATTACGGCTCAATACCTGACATAAGTACTTATTTCTTAACGCACTTCCATTCGGATCATTACATCGGACTCAACAACTCATTCAATCATCAGATCTATTGCTCACAAATAACGGCTTCTTTGGTCAGAAATAAGTTTAAAAGCGGTTTATTTTCTTTGAATATAATTGAAATCAATTCGAGTAAAGATGTGATGGGAGTCAGAGTGACATTCTTTGAGGCCAATCATTGTCCCGGTGCTGTTGTCATACTGTTTGAGCTAAAGAATGGTTTGCGTTATTTACATACCGGTGACTTCAGGGCTGACCACTCATTCTTTCAATATTCACAACTGATTTGTAAACCAATTGATACAATATTTTTGGACACCACTTATTGCGATCCAAAATATGATTTTTTGCCTCAAAAACAAATTTTAGAGACAATTGTTTCCATTTCTAGTGATTATTATAAGAAAAATCCTAAATTATTGATAGTCTGCGGCTCTTATAGTATTGGAAAAGAAAATGTGTTTATTTCGATCGCAACAGCACTTAATCTTAAGGTTTGGACGGATAGCCATAAACGAGAAATTTACAGATGTTATCAAAATTCTCAAATCGATTCGCTTTTAGTTTCAAATAAACAAATCTCAAGACTTCATGTCTTACCTATGAATTCGATCAACGATTCTGTAATTTTTAAACTATTTTTTTTCGCAAAGAATTTAATCTCAAATTCATATTTTCAATCAGTTTTTGAAAAGTTATTTACAAGAATCTAATGGTCTCTACGATGAAGTGTTGGCCTTTCGTCCGACGGGTTGGGAACATAACGGAAAGTCATTAAATGGAGTGAAGACTAGAAAATATGATAGAATAACGATTTGTGGTGAAACATAATTATCTAAAATTAAAATAATATAAAATATTTATTTTTGGGACAGGTATTGAATATAGCGAACACTCCAGTTTCACAGAACTCCAGCGTTTCGTATCATTTTTCAAACCTAAAAAAGTTATTCCAACCGTTAATAATGGAAATCAATTAAAACGCCAACAAATGTACGCACTTTTTAGCCAATGGCTCAACGGTTCAACAGATACTCCAGAAGTGACAGTCATTCCAAGCAAACCAAAGATCAACGGTTCGATTGTCAGTTGGATTAATAAAAACAATAAAAATTGTGGCAAACAATCAGATAATGAAAGCGAATAAATCTAATCGTTTTATATAACATTTATTTATTTTTAACACAATTTTATTATTAATTGAATACAAACTTTAATCGAAATAATAAAATAAATTTTATAAAATTGAATAAAATGTCAAAACTTCACATTTAAATAATTGAATTGAAATATACTTCAATCAATTCAAAGTTTAATTGTGATAAAAGTCAATTACAGTTAAAGTGTAAGACTGTCAGTCCTCAGGTGAGTACAGATTCCGAACTTCAATGAATAGAGTCTAAAATAATAGTATTTCCGATACTATTATTGAGTGCAATGTTGTGACACATTTGAGTCTAAATATATATCGATTCGTAAGGAATGAAAACTGATTTCTCACTCCTTCACAGAATAATCACTGCTTTGAGTGCAGACACAGAATATATAAAAATCGGAGAAAAACATCGCTTTTCCACAAAACAACACAAACTCTGAATTTAAAGCAATGTTTTTAAATAAAATTAAAACTCATTTTCTTAAGTGCTGTGAAATTAATAAATTATTAGTCAATAATTTGAGTCAAATCAATGACTATTTGGCTTACAATCAATTTATACCTATTCTAAGCTCTTATTCATATAAATCTGTATTAAAAACAAATTCAAATAAATGTTATAATTTTCGTAAAATACATAATTCTTATTATGAATCTCATAAAAATTTTATCCGAAATAATAAAAATTTAGAGAACGCCGATAATCTATTAGAGTAAGTGATCTTGGTACTTTCTAATTAAAACGTTTGTAAATTAAATTGATATTCACTTTTGATTTTGTAATTATATTTTTAACGATTGAATTATAATTTTAATAAAATTAATAAAAATAATTTGTTTTAATTTGAAAGAAATGAAGAATTATTCGAACAATTATTCAAATCGTTTGCTGACAATAACCAGATGTTAAACGTCGGAAAATTATTGTCCGCTTTGGCTGAGAAGGGAATTAAGAAAACAGACCAACGATTGGAGCGAATGGTTGAAAGACTCAAAGAATTATTGGCGGAGAGAAGAGAGAGCGGGAATATCGAGGGACTCACTCTCGACAAAGATCTCTCTAAAAGTGTTTTCGAAGACAATCTGATCTTGTTCAGCAGAGCCTTTAAGGATGACTTTGTTATTCCTGATTTCCCAGAATTTTGTAAATACATCGAAGAATTTTATTGGAAATGTAAGGCAAATACGAAGGGAAAAGTGGCCTCTTATATACCACAATTGGCCAAATTTAATCCAGGTCTCTATTATTCTCTTTTAGGTCTTATTTGTTATGTTATGTAAATTTATTAAACAGAATATTGGGGGGTAAGTGTCTGCACAACCGACGGACAAAGATATTCAATCGGAGATACAAACATTCCTTTCACTGTTCAATCGACTGGAAAGCCTATCAATTATGGGATAACTTTACATGAATTGGGAAGAGATGAAGTGCACAAATACGTGGGTCAGGAGCCCAGTGGACGAATGTTCAATGAACTGGTTCTAGATTACAATCGCAAACCACATAATCCTATGGTTAATGCCGGGGCTATCGTTATCTGTTCTCTACTCATGTATTTGATAAAAGTATAGCCCTTTCTTTCAAAAGATTATCAATCATTCAAATGATTTAATTTAAATGTTTTTCAAATAAATAGCCAAATATGAGGAACTCAGAAAAGTTTGATTGGGTCACCACTTATTATAAGGCTTTGTGCGGAAATGAGTTCATGGGTTTCAATAACGCGACCTTTTTATCTGAAAGAGAGGCCGCCGACAGAAACTTTGCGATCGCTTACTATATGAAAGAACACAAATGTTTTCCACAAAATGCTATTCTCAGAGATGTTATGGATTTCTATTTTCAGGTTTTCAGTCATTCAATGATTTCAATTTTGATAAAAAATTATATATTTTGTCAACAGATGTGTTCCCTCGAAGTAAACTGTCATACAGTGAGTGTTATGGCCGCTACTCTCGCCAATGGAGGTATTTGTCCCCTCACTAATCAGATAGTTCTGAGCAATGCTTCAGTTCGGGACTGTCTATCACTAATGCATTCATGTGGAATGTATGATTATTCCGGCCAATTTGCATTCAGAGTAGGCCTTCCCACCAAATCAGGTAATTTTATAAAAACAAAATTGTCAATTGAAACAGAATTAAAAACACAATTTATCAAATAGGAGTTTCAGGGTCTATGATGGTTGTTGTGCCTAACGTTATGGGTATCTGTCTGTGGTCTCCACCTCTGGATTTTTACGGCAATTCTGTCCGAGGAGTGGAGTTTTGCGAAGAATTAGTTTCAGTATTTAATTTCCATCACTACGACAATCTGTTTCACTCTAAACATAAAAGAGATCCCCGAAAGAGAAACTTTGGTTCGAAACCGATTCAAACCATTTGAGTGTTTTGTTTGAAACCAAATATTTAATGTCAAACATAATAGCAATTCATTACTCATTTTGCGTTTTATCGGACAATGACTTCAAATATAAACTAATCATTAATTAAATTATTGAAATAAACATATTTTTGTCGAAAAAACAGTTTAATATCAAAAATAAAAGAATTCTCGAAATATAATCTCAAATAAAAAAAAGAATAAATTTTAGAAAAAATTGCATTTATTTTAAACGATTAATAGATTTATGAAAATATAAAATATCTATAAATCGATATTTAGTCGAAATATAATAATTAAAAATAAGCCTAAAATATGAGATAAACTTAATTTTATTGAACTATAAATTGGGCGAAAAAATTAATAAAACCTAAGATCACAATAAAAGATAAAAATATATATTGAGTTATAGGAATGGGTCGGTCTGTCATCCGTTTGGCCTTAAGATAACTCAAAGGCGGAAGACTGAAAATATACACTAAAGCAGAGAAGGAACCGCAGTAACGGATAATTGTTCCGATATATGGGTAATACAGTGCGAAACATAAACACAAAGAGATTAAAACTGCGTTCAGACATATTATGTGAATATAACGGGGACTGGTATTTGGTATTAATAAATGCATTACTTGTATTCTAAGCATAAGTACGAGTAATGGGTAGAGACTGAACACTTGGAGCAAAAGAAATGCTCGGGTAATGAATGCTAAGATGTCATTACTCTCAAAGTTGTCTAAGAAATTATCTTTAAGACAGTCTTTACTTATGGGGAAACTCATGTAAATCAAAGACGCTATCAATAGATAAGTGGATCCGACCAACAGATAAGCGATTCCCAAATCGCGTCTATTATTCTGTTGGTGTCTATTAGTCCGCAAAAGAGATATAACACAGTTGTGGACAAACAGCGCTAAACCAAGTATTCCAGACATTACCGGAAAATTCCAGTTAAAGAGTTTTGTGTAATGAATATCATTGACATCAGAGAACTCGACATTAATTGGTCCCCATTTTATTGACTTATATGCCGCGAATAATAGCAAATATATCACTGAAACACTTCCGACAACATTGAACTTCATGAAGAAGTTGACAGATTTGAGACTAATGACTGGTGCCATCAGAATAGCCAATAGGAATGGCACGACACGACTCAGATCATTGAAGAATATATTATCACTATTTGATGTGCGATTGTTATTATATTTATCGCTAAAACAGATCACTTCAGACATATTTGTTGAAACGGGAACCGATTGATCGATGGTTTGATAGATGAATGTTATTATGTGTTCCAAGAAATTACTCATAAGAACCCAATAGACAATACATCCACCGATTAGTGTAATAAGAGATGCGAATATCGAAACTGTGTACGCGAACCGACCCAACAGATGATAGACCTATTATTTTAAATAAAATCAATTAATAAAACCAAATAAGAAGTTCTCACTTATGACTGACCGCATCACTGAATTCAATGACATTTAGTTTAACCATTTTTGGTATTGAAATGATTAGGTTTGCGGTATAACAACAGAGACCCACCATTAGTACTAACAAAACGAATCCACAGACCAGACCAGCTCTATGTAGAGCCCAGGGAAGGCATAAAAGAGAAGTTCCCATAAGCATATTCCAAATGGCAAATATTGTCACAAAACTACTTTGTTGTCGGACTTTAGAACTGCCATCGGTTTCATAAGGAATGGCAATTCGAGGAATATAGAAATACCAGGGTATTACATGATCAGGAATTGCCAAACGATTAGAATCAATGAGACCCGAGTGGGCGCCAGAAAGTCGATTGTAATATCGATACCGATTATATGCAATACTGGCCTCATATACATCTTGATTGCCATAATGTAATTGACCCACATTTTGTTGGTCAGGCGGGTAGTGATAGGGACGACGGCTTGACGTCACAGAAGATGAGAATTCAGTTGATATGAGGGCCGGACCCGAACCGATTGCATTGTAATTGATTTGTGTCCCCAACTCTTGTCTTTCACTTCTCAAAAGAGGGGACAAAGAATTGGCACTATTTGTGCCGCTCCTCAAACCGTTTGACATAACTCTTGAATTGAGACTATATTCTAATTAATTGACGTAACGGTAGATTTTAAATACAATTAAGAGATTTCTTGTGGTAAATGTCACTTAAATGACGAAAACAAATGTCAGTTAACTTCAAATGCATTTATATTCTGGAAGTTTGTCTAAAAACTGAATTTTTTATATCTTTTATATATTGTTATCATTGAATGTCTTCCAATTTTTATCTAATTTTATGATAATATATATAAACAAATTGCGTTTAAAAAACCGATTTATTAATCAGTTGTTTGTATTGTATCCGCAAAACAGACAAACCTGTAATCAATTAAAACCTATTTATTTAAAGAGTTATTTAATATCCATTTCTTACCGAAAAAAGACAAAAATTGGAGCAAAACTTCGCAAAACAAATAAATAATAGAGATATCAACAAAATATTTGAATAAACAGAAAATAAATTCAACAAAAACTCTAATGTTTTTCAGTAAAACATATCTGAAAATCAGAAGGTTTTGTCTTTTTTATAGTCGAGTAAAACAGATTCAACTTTAATAATAAATCAAATTCAATGCGATATTGAATTTCAAATTTAATGATCAGAGTATTAATCATATGATTGCGAAATGCATTAAATGTCGGAATCAATTTAGTCGACGATAGATATCTTGATTTTTGTAATAATAAGAACATTTGAAATACAAACAAAACTTTAAGTTGAAGTTCAACTTCAATGAACTTTAAAATTTTCCCATCGATTCACAAATAGAGATGTTTACATAGTTTTCCTTTTATTAAATACCGAATGTTTCACAAAGATACTCATCCAGCTTAAAGTTTGGGTTTTTAAATTTTTAGCTTGAAAATTTTAAAACATAAAACACTAAATTCAACTAGCCCATAAGTGATGTTTATTTAAACTTAATAACCTGATAATTTTTTAATTAAAAAGATTAAAAATAAAAAATCTTAGTCCATATTTATTGATTGAAATTATAAATGAAAATCTAACAAAGATAAATAGTTCATAATCAACTTCATTTGATGATTAAAATTTAGTCAGAATTGACTTGGTCATGCTTTATTTATCACAATTCTAAAATTTAAAAAAAAAACTTTTAAACTTTGAAACTTAATAAAATTCTTTCTTTAAGTCACAAAAGTCATATGTTATAAAACAATTTATTTGTCTCAACAAGGTCATTAATTTTAAAATGTGGTAACAAAGAGTGAGCTCAGATATCGGAAAAGTGTGCAATATAGACTAATATTTTGTGAAACACCCGATATTGAATGTTTGATTACATTTTCTTCGACTTAACATTTGGTTCTTAACATCTCTAACGTGTTATTGACTTAAAACATGTGTTTTTGTTGTTTGATTTTAAAAGTCATTCAATACTTTAAAAGTTTTAATACATTTTGTTTGTAATTAAAAACAAAATAATTTTTAATTTCTTTTATGAAAACATTATAATTGCTTTTAATAAGAATTTTCATGAATTTGTCAGTTGATTCTTGCAAATTAACCAAATATTATGCTTCAAATCTATGTTTAAAAACATTTTGATTTTAACGAATCAATCAATTAATGAATTAAAACAAAAATTAATGATAATATCAATGGATATTAGAAGAAGTTCAAGAGTTAAGAGGAGAGCAAAACCAGAAGTTAATAATTGTCTTCAAACGGATCCTATAATTGAAAAGAAAATAAAAACAAATAATTTATTACAAAATGATAATCAATTGAATCCAATTAACGAACAAATCAGTACTTATTTTAAATCAAATGATAGACTTTCCGTTGAATTTTTCAAAAACAAGTCTTCCGTTGATTTGTCAAAAGCTCTTTTGGGACAAATATTATGCCGAAGGCTAACCAATGGATCGATTCTTATGGGAAAGATAGTAGAAACGGAAGCCTATGTGGGGATCCAGGATAAAGCCAGCCATTCATACGGTGGCCGACGAACTGACCGCAACGAACCAATGTATATGAGTCCAGGAACTTGTTATGTATATATGACTTATGGGATGTACTACTGCTTCAATTTATCGTCAGAGGGTGAGGGCGAAGCTGTACTTTTAAGAGCTGTTCAACCATTAGAAGGAATTGATTTCATGCAAAAACTCAGATCTCATTCACGAAAAGGACTAAATCGAGACAAGAGTCGAGAATATAAACTACATCTGTTAGCCAACGGACCCTCAAAATTATGTATGGCCTTCGATATCAATAAGAATAATATCAATAAAATTGACATTAGTCACAATGATATGATTTGGATTGAAAAAGGAGAGGCCGTCCCTTCCGGTGAAATAATTAGCGCTAAAAGAATTGGCATTAATAGCGCTGAAGAATGGAATGACAAACCCCTCAGGTTTTACATAAAAGACTCTCAATTTGTTAGCTATAAATGAAAAGTCATTAACTTTTTGTCAAATATTTGTTTTGTTTATCTTTTTGTTTATCGATTTAACACTCATTTCAATCATTTTATATTTATTTTGATTCTAATCCTTATTTTTAAATAAAAAACTAAATTTTGTTAATATATTGAATCCTTTAATTTGATTGTATAGCCTTGAGCACTTTTGCTAGTTGATTTATATCTTAATGAGCTAGATTAATTCTATCAAAAATCTTATGATGAAAGATATGATTGCAAATGAAAAATATTAGACAAACATTTGAAACAAAAAAATTTAAATTTCGAAATGTATATTAAGTTTTGTCATTTTGTGTCTTCTGAACAGTGAATGCCTTAAAACAAAGCTAATAATTATCTGACGTTTGAGTGAAATTCACAGACCGTTCACAGCCTTCAAAATGTTTTTAATGATTTCTTATAACGATTTCTCTATAATTTTGTGAGAAATTCTATTTTAATCTCGTTTTTCATTAATTGAATTAAACATTTTGTTTGCTTTCAAATAATAATTATTAAAAGAAAAGTTGTCATTAAATCGATATAATTATAGTTTATTCTTAAATTACTTCTTCAGTGAAACACAATTATTAAACGGAATCAATAATTATCTAAAATGTGAGTCATTTCGGAATAATAAATGTTTTACGTATTCATTGATTGCTTTTTTATCAGTGCCTTCGAGGCATTTGATGGCATTCCATCCACTTCTTTGGAGGTATTGAAGGTACTGGAGGTATACATTTCTTACACATTTTAGTCCTCAAATGCTTTTAACCCGAATTACTAAATAAATGCATTAAAAATTTATTAGTGATTTCACTCAGGAATTAAATTCAAAATAGTTATCAATGCATATCATGACTGCTCTTTCCTATCCATTGATCAACAAAACGCACAAAATTTAATTCTATGTTCCACTTCTTCATCCATTTCCTCTTAGACTAAAAGTCTGCGCTTTTTTTTGTTGAGAAATATTTTATTTAACAAAAAAACATTTAACCCAAAGGTTTGACAAAAAAGGAATAACTGATAAAACCATTGACACTAAAGGTCTTTATATTAGTGAACAATTGGCTCTTATGCTGGTTATAAAAAATTGTTTTTGGGGCGGCAGAGAATGCGATGCCATCCCAGCCCACAATCCATCATAAATATACATAAGCATTAAAAAGATCAACAACGGTCACCTGAAGGCTGTTCCTCACAGTGCTGGTGCTTACAAGGCTTCAGTTATTATCTGATAGCATTAGGCCGCGAACATGGCTCAGACTTTAAGACTCGCCGATAGCACTGAGCCATCGGTTTATCTATGCGTATAATATAAGGGCCTAAGAAGGAACGGTACGTAAGGTACGGCTGTGACTCAAATTTATTATTGCGGTTCATATCTATTGTTGTCTCACAAATATGCGATGAAATCCATTTGACAGCAATTCTTAAGAATCTTAAGAACTGTTTTGAGTGATTCGCTTAAACTTATCGGTTGTTCGGAAAGGAATTAATTTGAGTAAAAGAAACGGTCACTAATATAACCATTGATATAACCACTAATATAATCACTTCTATTATTCAAATGTTACTCAAGTACTTCAAACATGATTGCGGGTGAGGTTGGGCTCAAAGCCTCCGCAAACAAATCACTGCTAAGAAAAAGCAAAATCAAACGACACATTACCAGCCAATGTTTGGCGACAAGTTTGCGCCCAAAACAGGATATTCGTGTAATTCTATCCACAAATTCTCAATAAAAATATTTTTCTTCTGATTATTTTCTTCTAATATTTTGATTTGAATTGAAATCCTATTTCCCATTCATATTAACTCATATTTAAAGAGATTCTAAACTATAAACTAAATAATAATAATAACTCTAAAAGTATTTTAGTTAAGAAAATTGTATTTTATAGCGGGTTATGGAGGGGTGGCCGCAAATAAAAAGTTTTTATTAGTTGTTTAAAACGATTGTTGAGATTCAGTGGTGGTCTTACTTTCCTTTTTCATGTCTATTAGAATCGCATTTTTTCTTTAAAAAAAACTTTTTTTGTGAACTTATTTCCTGTGGTTTTCATTTAAGTTGAGATAAATTATAAATACATTTCAACCTTCAACTCAAAGGGTCTCAATTGTATTATTACTTGTGATTTATTACTACATTTATTAGCATATTGTCTGTAAATGTGGGCACAGAGAGGGCCAAAATACCAGTACTTCACGTGAGTTATACTAATTTTTTAAAAAAGTTTTAAACACAATCAGAATTGGAATCACATTCTGTGAAGTACTGTCTATCTCTCAGTCAGCCATTTATTTAATCATTGAGTTCACCCTCTCTTCTCAGTGAGTGGTCGTCACTTCAATCTATAATTTGGAATACCATCGATGGTTACGTCACCTAAACATTGAAACATATCAATTGGTATCAGTGTTTGAGAGCAAGTTTATCACATCTGGTTTACTCTAATGTCAATTAAAGCGTGGGTTTAAAGCAAATTGTCCTAGTATAGTCCTAGTACAGCTCACAATTAGTTGAGACCACAGTTATTTTGTTTATTGTAAATCCGGTGTCAGTTAATGTTTAGTACCAATAGTTTAGTTTAGTTTAAGTTTAAATGTTTTTAGTCTTAAAAATTTAGTTTAATTAACAAATAAGAGACAAAACAAAAGGCATATAATTTTTCAACTATTTTTTGCCGGTTCCTCTTCTCATGGTTTGGTCTAATGGTTTATAGTTAGTGAGTGATTGAGCGCCGGGAGAGAGGGGAGAGTGTCGACAAAGATTAGGCAAAGACTATGAGCCGAGAGGTACTCCTCCTTCGAAGGCGTATTACTTGTTGTTTAATGTTTTGCAAAGAGTGAGAGTCGAGTGGAATAACTGCTTCAGAATAAATGAATGAAGAACTTAGAGTTCATATCATAGTATCTGATCCTTCGATCGACTCAACAGAATGTGTGGAAAGTTGTTTGGTTTCAACTCTATATAAAACATATTTCTATTAAAAATACAGTTCAAGTGTTTGGTGTGAGTCACAGGAAAACCTTTAGAGGCACAGGAGAGCCAACAACTCATATAAGTGAACAACTGATTGCACAGGTATTAGTCATCGATTTGGAACCGAGTCAATAACGAGTGCTCTCTGTGTGAGTATCGCAACTTTTATCCTCATTCAATATCTCGTGTTTTGTCTCATTTCAATTGAATTGTGTAACACTTACCTGAGTGACGGCTCCTAATTACAGCCGATCCCATACTCATCTATTCTATGGTCTAATATAAGCCCACTTTAGCCAAACAGGTGTACAACAACTCACGAATTGTTATTATTATTATTATTATGGGATTAGTTTGCAATTCAAGCACTGAAGTTATGCCTTAATTGACTTAGACTTTAATGTTTGGCCGCTTTTTCATAATAACAATAATAACTATTTTAAAGTAAGTGAAAGTCAACTAAACTTTTGTTTTTATTCTTCGCATACTTTAGTTTAAAATTGTTTTGTAAATCAAATGTTTCTAAACTTATTTTTTAAGACCAAATTTGTTGTCAAATCTATTAAATGTTATCTCAATTCGATCAGTGATGAGACAAATGAATGTTTTTTGTCATTTGTGGCGTTCAGTATATGTGCCATAAGCTGTATGTCCTCTTTGGCGCCATTCACTCAATGTAAAAGTGATTGAAGACAAGCAGAGCTAATAGAGCTATGCCTCTGGTTTGTTATCACACTTTTGGTCGCCTTTCCTTTGCATTTCTTAGCCTTATCTGATCCAAGAGTACAGAATTTGTATATATTTTAAATGTCTTAAATGTCAAGTCAAAGGTTTCTGAGGTTAAGGTCGGGAATAGTTTAAAAACTTTGGGTCCATCAAAATGAGTACAGAGGGTAACAAAATACCGTGTTTGAACCCAAGGTAATAGAATTGTGATTGAATATTCAATCGAGTATGATTA
>JAQFZI010000560.1:0-14834 GCA_034695605.1 Eupelops occultus
GAGAGAGAGAGAGAGAGAGAGAGAGAGAGAGAGAGAGAGAGAGACTCAGAATAATTGGCAGTAAATAATTAATTGTGATAATTGTAATTTCATGGCTGTGCAAAAACCGGTCGGTTATTTATTTTTGAATATTAATGCTTTAAATTTCATTTTCAGTATTAATTTGAAAGAATAAATAAAAGTGAAGAATTTATTTGACTAGTACAATTATTTATGAAATATTAGAATCATTTTGTTTGAGCGAATAAAATGTTAAATTCTAGATATATATCGATTATAAAAATGAAATCTTTATGCGATTGAAAAAGTTTTTTGACTGTCGTTTCGATCAAATTCTTCATTTACGCCATTTGTGTGCAATTCTTTTGTGCCAATAGTTTCGTTTGGCTTTAAAGCTCTCTAACATTTTATGCCAATTCTCTGTTTTCTATTTAAGCCCCACCAATAGTCTCGACCCCCACTCCAACATTTTAAAGTAAAATGGCTAAAGCCTTAAAGATAGCTGTGCTTTGGCTCATCTGCAGCAGAATGTGATGGAACAGTGCTGGTGCAGTGACCTGCATAGCACAGTACACAGTATAGCACATGTGATGCACACTCTCTTACTCTCCAGTCCTGCTCCAACTAGTCTTCACTCATCTCTTCACACTGTGCCGGTGCTCTCTCTCTCTCTCTCTCTCTCTCTCTCTCTCTCTCTCTCTCTCTCCCTCTCCCTTGAACCCTCTCCTGTGTCTTCTTTAGTAATATGATGATTGAGTTGCCATGGTAATCAAGAGATAGCCAGAAGAGAAGTTTTTCTTTTGCAAATATAGGATTTAAATTGGAAAAACTTTTTTTACTTCCCGCAGAGCACAGAGAGGACAGTGGATAGAGAATGAGAGCAGAATAAGATGAAAATCAAAGCGATGGGGGAGAGTGGGGGTCGACAATGAGAATGAAAAAAGAAAATAAGAAATGAGGAAAAGCAAACTTATAGAGAGAATGGTTGGCATAAGTTTTGATTTTGATCGTAGAATAGATTTTGGTAATGCATTAGACTTTAAGGTCTGGTCAATACCTAAAAATGCGAATCAATGCAAAAAAGCACAGCTTTTCAGCTAAAAACTTATTGGCGTTCAGTTGAGTCGGCTATTAATGTTTGGCAATCATTGCAATGGTATGTATTAGTGATGTAGTGTCCGCTCACACGCAATACCAAAATGTATGAGTTATACAATTCTGTCAAATGTTATTCATTTGTTTGTATATACGTTGTGTATATATATGCAGATGAGTCCCATATCTACACATTTCACTAATGACTAATATTATGATTTATCTCTACATTAGTAGTGTTTATATAACTCATAATCAAATCTACTTAACTATCGAATCACTAAATCCATGCATTCATTCATTTCATTGGATTTCTATTCCGTTTCATTTCATTTCATTTCGATTCTCATCTTTTTTTCCTATTCTGTTCTCAGCTATTGATAAGATGCTGATGATGTGGCCGTCACTACACTGGGATTACAATGAGTTACTCACAGCACAGGGGAAAGCATTCATCCAAAAATGGGGGCAACTCATGAAAACATAAATTCCATACGACTATATCTATGGCCAAAAGTTTTTATCGATTTTTGGCCAATACTTCTAAGATTAAGGTATACTATGGATAGTATGAGTGACTGGCGTAGGGATAACGCATATAAGGCATACACTAAAAAGAGAATAACTTTTCTTACTTATTGCCAGCAGATGAAGGGGGAGTGGAGACAAAGGGGAGAGTAACTTAAACGAGGGGGTCGTCACTACTGCAGCCAAAGATAGATAAATTTCACAAAGAAATATATATATATTATATATCTTATATACTTTTTTATAACGAGTTGCTCTAAAAGTTCAATTCAATGGACTCCGGCTTTTCATATCAGAGTCCAACAGAAGTTTCTACAAACAATTGATTGACTGACCCGTTATCGGCTCTGTTTGTTCTTCTATTGTGTCCATCATTTCTTATATTTGTTTACATTTCATAAAAGACATTTCAACTCTAAAAATAAGATAAATTAAACATTTGAACCAAAAATCAAATAAATTTAGAGAACGTATAGAATGAGAGAAAATAAAAATTTGGCTCAAATTCTAATCAAATATTTATCAAAAAATTAAATAACAATCGACTAAAAGCATTGAAAAACGAATAGCAGTTTCATTGAGTTATAATTGAAGTCATTTAAAGCTTTCATTATATCAATTCATTAGACAATAATAACTAATAAATTACTTTCCAAATACTCATTAAAAAACAAATAAAAGACTAATTTATTGTTCATATAATGAAAATATTCATTTGACTCATTTTTGTGGCTATTATTTGAGAAAAAAGTTGATTTGGAAATTATGACAATTACGACAATTTCAAGAGAAAAACTTTATTAGAAATTTCGTTTTCCACATAATTAGAAATTTAATTTGTGATATAATAGCGATTAATGACTGTATTTAACTTATTTAATGATGTATTTGAGGAAACGAATGGAAAGATAAATAAAAGAAAGGTCTATTAATTTATTCATTATCATTAAGGCACAGGTAGATTAGAATTGGATTTTGCACCGAAAAAAAACGATACACTGAAAATTGAAGTAAACTTTTTTCACACTGGAGTTCATTATTTATTTTATCATTTGGTGTAATAACGATTAGTGTCGAGTATAAGACTATAATTGAGTTTTACTTCACTGTCAAACCAACGGTTCGTTTTCCAACACATTTAGTGATTGAGAGACACAATGAACGGTAGTTTTGGTGCCTTTTCTCCTTTCAAATTAAATGTAAATGATTGCTATGATAGCAATGATAGCTCTAAAACTGTTACGGCTCTCAATAAATGTTTGCCACTTAATGGGAATTTGCGTTAATTTGAATAATAAATAAAAGTTCATTTGAGTGTTCGTGACATAAAACGCATTAATTTTAGGTTTGCCTTTCATTAAGACAATCGACAAATCAATACCACTATTGTCAGAGGGCTTACACTTAATTAAATGAAACTGAAATCAAAGCCAATCTTTCTATTTGTGACAATAATGACAAACTGTTTTCACTCTACGCCTAAAAATCTACTCAAATGTCAATACGAGTCTAATTGTAATTAATTTTATCTCAATTTTTCTCATTCTGTTCATTCATTATTGATAGAGAATTAGGTAAATAATATCCATCAAAAACTATTCTTTCGGATGACCCAGAGTTTAATAATTGAATTATGTTCTCTCTTTCTTCTCTTTATATTCCGGTCAAAGATTTATTGAAAGATATTTAATTAAACTCTTCTTTTATAGAGAAAATAAGAAAAATATATGTCATCAGTAAATAATTCAAAGGCAATGGCTGTATATAAGTATATAATTGCTGTGATTTGGCATTCAATCGCTCAGAATATAACAAAAATTTTGATCGTATTTACTCTATAATTATATGAAAGCAATGATTGATATGAAAACAAATTCTTTAATTAAATCCTTGTTTTGTTTCAAATATATTCCAAAGCATTCATTCTTCGCCTCAAATCTCAATCAAATTGAATTGAATTTCGATAAAAAACAATTTGTCTTTAACTTGAATTTAGTTAAATAAGAATAATCTTGTTTTTTGGTATAATTAAGTTTAGTCGAGAATAACATCTAATGTATTATTACGTCTATCAAAGAATTTGAATCATAAATATTAATGAAAATTAGTGATAAAAAGAGCCTTGAATATAATGAAGATTATAACAATTTAAAATAATTCAAATTATTTTCGGATTTTAATTAGTTTTCTGTTGAAGTCTAAAAACATCAAAAACTATTCGCCGTTTTAGACATTAATTAAAAGCAAAGGAAAGAAATGGTTTTGAATATATATTCAAAAATTATTCAAAACATTATTTAATTGCAATCATTTGAGAGCCAGACATATGTTTTCTAATGACTATTACTAGTATTTAATACGGGGTTAGTTTTCAGGTGTTTTTAAGAAATTATTTTCTAATTAACCAATTAAAAAGGGAAACTCAATCGAAAAACATTTTTTTTCTATCATTAAATAGTAACGATGGTTACCAAGCATTATGAAACAGAGCCTAGATCATCCTACTTAAAAATACTTATTGTTGAGAATTTTCCAAAATAAATGTCAAAAGTTGCTTGAACAAATAAAAAATAGTTTATTCTCATGAATTTCAATTATAGGTAAACTTTAAAAGCATTTGTTGTTATTAGACTGTGTATATACCCCTTGGTCATCAACTTAATCAGAATTCAAAACTTGAATAAATATTTTGATTACTTCCTGCGTTAGAGACACAGAACCCTTTGGGCCACCAAATGATTAGATGAGAAAAGGTATGCCTATTATTGGCATTAATACAGTTTTTCATTTTGATGTCTTGGGATTTCAAATTAAATTTCTTAATTTCCGATAAAAATTGAGCTTAACTTTCACTAAAGATATCGACACAGATATGAATTTAGTTGAATTGTAAGAGAAAATAAATGTTTTATTATTTGAGACGTTTTTCTTAAGTCGTATCGATTTAAGAAACTTTTTTGACTTCCGATGATTAAAGTGAAAAATTTCAAATAATTAAATTTTGAAAATTTCTCAATATATCAATGTTTATCCGATTCACCCGTTATTCGCAATTTTTTTTGCCTCAATAGCCGTTGGAATTTATGGCCAAAATTTTTATCTTTTTCTTAATATAATTTATCAATAGATTTATTGAACAAAAAGAGGGCAAACAATCTGTTCGTGTTTTTCTTTGTCAGCAGAAAAATATTAATTAAATAATTTTTTTTATAAATTTGTGACAATTGATTGAAATTCAATTAACTTTAATTCGTTAATTGTCTCAGTTGTCAGTCTTTTAGACATTTTCTTCAATTAAATGAACTCAACTATAAAAGAGTCTAACCATTAGAGTAATTGAGATAAAAGCGGTTTTTCAAGAGAACAGAACTTATTTTCTAATTTAGTTTTACTTTACTTTCTTTGCCCTTCACTTCAATTCACGATTTTCTTCCAAATATAATATAATTGTCGAACAAATTAATAGCGAGACTCAAATAAATTATAGTTTTCAAAGAATTCATTTAATGATTGGTTTATTTTCTTTTCATCTTTTCACTCATTATTTAAGGGATGTCTGTCCTATCGATGGCTTTTCATTTAATCCCTTTACATAATTGCAAATAATTGAAGTCCAATAATCGACTTTTCGGTCGTTTAACTCTAAAATCAATTAATATTCAAAATTTCGAAATCATTTTCATTTAATTAGTCGTGAATTCCAATCATTTTGATTATAACATTGGCTCAAAGTTTGTGTGAAACTTAATATTGTGATACAATTAATTTCAAATATCACGGATAACCTAAAGGATATATAGTCATTCATATTGCCTCTGAATAAACTCAAACGAGTTATTATTCACATCACAAATGCCAGAACCTTTGACTTTGACCATGCCAACTTAAAGTTTCCCTTTTGGGAAAATATTCAAATTTGGTCTAATTTTTTAATTATATTGAGAAATATTAAATGTATTAAAATATTGAGAATCTTAAATCTAAGCTTGATTACTTAAGGTAAATTTTTATTGATTACTATTTATTGATTCTTAAATCTAGCATTATTCCTTACCTGACCTCGATTCTAAGAATTTCTTCATTTGATCTTGATTTTAATTTATGTCTTAACTCTCTGAAGTGGTTTTTCATTATCATATTCCAAACCAGAAATAAACTCTTTTATGTACAAGATAAGTTTAGAATCAGAGATATGAATTATCTTTGACAAGATTTGACCTACTTATTTTAGGAAAATTTCTGGTTTATTTGCAACTCATATTGAAAATTGTTTTTATAAAATAAAAAAGGTATTTGACTTTCAGCTGTAAAAACAAAACAAAAAATAATTAAAATGAGTTAATTATATTTTTTTTAATTAATTTTAAAATTTATTTCTAAAAACAAATTAAAAATTTTAATGAATTAATTCAATTAATAAATAATAAAATTAATTTAATTTAATGACATTTTGACAGATTTTAGATAAAATGTCTAAAATTCAATTAAAATAAGACATTAGATAAAAGGTTTACCAATAATTCAAACATTCATTTATTATAATTCGTTTGAAATACTCTATTATTAATATTTTTAAGTGTTATTCACCAAAATATTCGCGTTTTTTCAAAGAATTTAATCGAATCACGACTTCAATCAATAATAACTTTTTGATGGATCAGATCATTGAACGAATTGAATGCAAAGAAAAAGGATAAAGTATTCTCTAGTTTAAGCTTTGAATTATTACCATTCACTGTTTTGAATTCTTTCTTATGACTTTGGCTAATGATACTCGATAATTGTACCTTGACAATAACAAGAAGAAGAAGCTCATAATGAGATATTTATTCAATTGATTCATAATAAGTCTTTCGTCTATAAATTATCTTTCAATTTATTACATTCTTTCTGATCATTATTTTTAAATTAAATTTGAAATTAATTCAATTTTCTTCCGAAACACTAATAAATGGGCAAAACCTACACAAAACTGGGAATATATGGCTTTTGGTAAATGACACCGAATATTGTTTTTCTGTTTACGAAAACAGAAAATTTTCATTTGAATGTCACATAAATTTATTTAAACAAAAAATTACTTAAACAACAAATTTAGCTAAAGTTCACATTTAATCAAATTCCAAGATTATATTCCATTTAAACACAGATTTATTGAAATTATTTTCGGTACAAGTTTTGAATTCTTGTTCTGTTTCTATTTTTACTTGATTTATATTAAAGTTTCTTGCTTAAACTCAAATAACTGAAATTATTCTGATCTAGAAATAAAAATTGAATAAAATTATTTTGTAGAAGGTCATATTAAAAAGCCTCTCTATCCTAAGATAGATAAAAGGTTTTGAGTAATGTACAATATCAAGATTAATTTGAAATGACATTTGAATTTGGTAAAAGGAGTGATGACTTCATCATATGTTTTGACCAATGACAGTTATCCAAATATGTTTAAAAGCATAGAATATAAAATTGTGTATCCTTGCTGCTGTCAAAATTGATTTTTAAGTTGCTTAGATTCTTTGAACTGATGAACTGGTCAGTTGTGACACATTAATACTAGACTTGAAAACGAAACTTCAAGAACTGAGGAGAGCTGTAAACCCAATGGGAAAGGGCTCTGCATTGTAGTGAATGAGGCAAGATAATTTCAATAGAGGTTTAAATTGAATTTGCAAATTATTGATCCGACAATTCCTATAAAAATCGATATCTTCTTTGACTCAGATTACAAACGAACGGATACTCTAAGAAAAAATTTTGAAATCGGGTCAGATCTCAGATAAAATTTAAATTATTTGAATTTTAAATTGAAGCCAACGTTTGATTCTATACTTGTTTTTTCTGAGAACACAAATAACTTTATTTCAATTTAAAAATATATTAAGAAATGCTATTTATTTATTCATTAGTTGAGTTGACTGTTATTTCTGTTACAAAATTTCAATTATTAAATTGTTTCAAATAGAAATTGATTTTAGAATTTTAGATTCCTTTTAATGCATTTGAATTTTAAACTAAATTCTGTTCTCAACTTCTTTGCATAGCGTCAAGAAATTTCATTACTGTCTGTCCTCCACGTCCTCTATAACAGAATTGAAGAGAATTTTGTCTCTCAGAGGATATATTCATCGCATTTAGTGCTCTCAACTCAAACACTATAAACACAATCGATATAAAAATCTAGTGTCGACTCAATGATTAATATATAAAAATATCAGATGATTTACTGCTCAAAAAACTTATTAATCAAATTGTCAATCATAACCAAAATATCAAATGCAAGACTTAGTGATGGTATTACATATGATTTACGCGCCGCTGATTTCATTTAATTTGAATTCAATACCATTTTGACAAAAATCTAATTAAAATTCTGGTCATTTTCACTAAATTTTCTTCTTTTGTTTTAACAAATTGTTACGAATTTTAATATTGTTTTTATTATAATTTATTCTATAATTTATTATTCAATTGGGAATAAACTAATACAGTAACATTTTTATTGTTATGATCAAGGTGCCCAACAAAACCACCAAATAACTCTATGTGCTGACAACAAGATCATTTTACATGTAGCACTAAGTCTATGGGGAACCGATCAAATAGTCCATCAAAAATTCATAACAACAGAAGGATAAAACGGTAGAGAGGGTTCACACAGGGCTCACAAATATAAAGAGGTTGCACTGTATTACCAAAAAAAGTGTTCTAAGTTTTGATTAGTTTTCGATTTTTATTAATTTCCTTCAATTCACTGATTTTTTGTTTGTTTGAAAGTCATCTCAATTTGAAGCTCTAAAAACTGATTTCTACAAAATTTTGGTCCAAATTCTCCGATAAAATAATTTATCTTAATTTACAAAATATATAGAATTTTCTAATTCTTTTGTTTTGTTGAATAACCCAAATGAAGATTAATTAGTTTTTCTACGGTTTCTCTAACTTTTCACAATTAAATGATATCCAAACCAATCTTTCACTGTTTATCTAAGTCTTTATTTTTGTATGGATTTGATGCTCAGATTGCCATCAATTCAGGCACTTCTTTATATTCAACTGGAATTTTATCGACTTATCATGATTAAAATCATAAATTTCTTTTTCAAAACTCAAATTCCAAAATTCAAATGGAGTTTTGATGAATTGAATTTCAGATTTTGTATAAAATTCAAAATTCTTTTGAAGACCAAAATAAAGTGAATTTTATAATAATCAAGATACTTTTACTATATTTTAAATCGTTGTTCTTAATTTTTCAAAGATTAGGTTAATTTTTAAAATTTAAACAAATGATAAAATGAAGAATATTTGAAAAAGCATTCATTGATTGCAGAAGTGGTCATTCCTGGGCTTCTCATACATCACTCCTTATAATCATAAATATACATATTTTCTATTCATAGCTATGTTTATGGAAAGAGTGAAATATATTAGAGCTCTTAAAGTGTCTTCAATTTTGCGATAGTCTCTGTTCGCGTTTTGTGACCCTTTTTTATATTTATATTTTATTTGATTATTTTGTTGTGTCGTAAATGCCGTTCAAAAGTGACAATCTTTATAAACGTAAGAGTAGTTTCGTATTGTTAGCCAATATTTGTTGGAAAGCCATTTGCATGCATGAAGGGAACGGGTAGAAGAAAATAAATGCAAAACGCTTTTCGAGTGCAACTCTCACTACTCGTCACAAAGAATAAGATGAAAACAAATTCAGAGCTCATCCCATTCCTCAATACAATTATTATATGAGTTGAGTCGATATAAAACTCTCACTTCTAAAAAACTCTTAAAAAATACTTTAGTTTGAGATCACACACAACACAAGGATTAAAATTAATCTTGAATTGCACGTGAATGAAGGGGCCGACAGCCACTGCAATGGAGAGGCAATACCTACATTAGGACTGAGGATGAGAAACGTTTCATTGGAGACAATGATCCAATGCTTGTACAAGAAATCCTTATAGTAGGATCAAAGTGCCATTACATAAAAAAGTTTTAGTTTTCCAACGACTAAATCCTCATATATATGAAAAGTGTATATAAAAATCGGTGAAAAGAACACTATTTTAAGTTTTTAAGTTTGTGTCTAACGTTTTCGTTATTCCAACTTTCAATTCGTGTGCTTTCATTCCCTCAAGGATTTTAAGTTTTGTGCAAAACTAGTACTAAGTATTACTTTTTATACCATATATACGATAGACTTTCTATTTTTTCAGTCCTCTATTTTTTCTTTCGATTTCTCTCTCATTCTTTGAACTTCACTTTAAGCTATAATTACTGCAATAGTTTAGGAGCAGAGCCTCATAGCTATCAATTGACCAAATTATAGACACAAATAGAGTTCACCCATCATTCCTTTCATGAGAAACACCAATTATACCCTAATTAAGCATTTTTGAAACCAAATATAATTTATTTCAAATCAAAACAACATTTCAGATAAATATTCATAATTTGTGTTCAAACCCAGAATATATTTTCCTCTCATTTAAAAAAATCAAAATTAAATTTTGTTTCATTTGGCATTAAAAGTATGTTTGTATGCATTGTCTGATGATTGATAGATGAGTTTCTAATTTTCAATAGAAATTTGACTCTTGTTTATTGTAAGGGATAACTGATTGTCACAAATCTGATCTGAAGGGAGAGAATTTGTATCAATGAATAAACGATTAAATTTGGTTTTAATGTCATTATTGGAGAAATTTGTCAAAGCATTGAATACGAAAACCCCTTTTGATACCCCAATTGATAGTGAAGTTTAGGCAATGTTTGTGCTGTTCTCGTGCTGAGAGACGGCGGTGGGCCTTATATTGACTATACAGTCAATGATTGTTAGCTATTTTGCATAGTCTGAGCACACATTTAATAAGATGTGTAATTTAAAAATGCATATCTCCTCCCATTTGGCAATTCTGTACTTTCAACACTTATTTGAATGGCATGAAAGGCATGCGTCACAAATAGCTTTACACGAACCAAATTTAACAAAAACTGTTCACTAAGTCTACTCTTTCTCTATCACTAATGTCTCGTTGCTCTCACTTTTGCTTTACTTGCATTACATTAAGAAATTTCGATTTTCTCTCTCCAGCGTTGAGTGTATTCCCTCTCTTTTTCTTCATTCTTCAGCCTATTCTAAGTTTGCATTAGTTTTACTTTTATAGTCGTAGTGGTAGTCATGAGCACAACATTTGAAGCGAAAAATATTCTTCTTTTGCAGGCATTACTTCGCTGAGAATTTGATTAAAATGGAAGAATTTATAAAAAAGGGAGGACTCCAACAACTAAAGTGTAATTATCATAATAATAATAAAACGAACCAAAAGCACAGAACCAACAAAATAAAGAAAGAGAGAGAAAAACTACGAATCAATTCTATCGTTTGCTTTTTTATTAAAGGTTTCGCTTTAATTACAGTCAGAAACACAGAGAAAGCACTGAAAACACTAAAAATAATTGTGAACTGAATTGTTATTTGCAATGCGAAGGCCATCGCAATGAGACATCACTTTAATTATATCCCTTCTAGATTTGATTGAATGTGCTAATTATGCCACACCTGTCCACTAATTAAGGCTAAACCTGAGCACAGCATAGGCATTCGTATCATTTCATATGAATTGTAGGCTTGGCTTTTGTTGTTAGGTTTAGGTATGAATATTATATAATTATTATATAAGAGATACACAAAAGCTATGTATAAATGTATAGTCATTAAAGTCAATAATTATTTCGATTCGTGTTTTGCGGTATTTCTTTTAGAAATTCAATAATTTTTTCCTTATAAACAAAGGCCTCTGACCTTAGATTAAGACTATTATCGCATTTGATTTTGATTTGATTGCAAGTTTCAGTTATGCGATGTTATGCGTGAAGAGACAAAAGGATAAAAACATAATTTAAAATCCATTAAAGTGATGATGAGCGCCATTCACTCCCCCACATTCCCCAGCACTCGATATTATATGGAGAGCTCGATTGCTGGAGCACTGCTTGACTGCCAATTATAATAACCTGAGACGGCATTAAAATTTAACGCATTTTTGTTGATATAAGAAAGTACCCAATCATAAGAATCCGGGGTTAGAGAACTCATTTGCGTAATGCCGACAAATGAGACGACTTATTTGAATGTCAATTATCCAATCAGCACTTGTTTGAGGCTCTCCTCAAATAAATTTTTAAGACTCCACTTTATTTTAAGACATCCTTCAAAGCGATGCGCAAATTCATAGCAATTCATAACACAATCATAATTTGAATATAAAAATACTTTCGTTATATTAATATTTGTATTATTAGTATTACATCAATAAATGCCTACTATTTTATAATATATTTCATATAAAAGATATTGTATTAGAGGAGAGGGTTCCTAAACAAATATATTAATGTTTTTAGTATTTTTATGTGTTATACTTATAAACTGCATTTGTTCTAATTCTATGTCTTATTGTGTAAGAGTATTATTTTATTTTTATGAAAAAGTGGGCTAAAAATAAAAACAATAGCAAAAACACTGCGAAAGAGAAATGCAATTTTAGTGGATCTGTTGGCTGTTGGCTGCGATTCTTGCCTTAGACTTGCATTTTATATACGTTTTCACATTTAAGCCTTATATACAGCTCTTAAAGTAATACGTTTTATGCAATGTTAGGTTTGTTATTACTTTTGGCAAAACTGTGCGCACAGTGTCTGCCTGTTAGGGTCTTAACCAAAACGTCAAAACTAAAGGACCTCTATATATATGTGTGTGTGTATACACACATAGATTTATATATATAATAGGCATATATATATCTTTTAATAAAGAGTAGAGGGATTCTGAATCTAATCAAATTTGTTGCAAGGGCTAAATTTTTTAAAATTCTAGCGCATGTGCCTAAAAATGTGCTCACATTAACCAATTCCCTCGCTATTGCTCTATTACCCGCCCAATGGATTTAGATGAAAGACATTGAAAAAGTACATCTTTAAGAGTAATTTATTTTTCTTTTCTTATTATTGAACAAAATTTGTGAATTTAGAGGAACGGCATCTGCAAAAACATTTTTGCTCTTAAAAAATTACTTTTAAACAACACTATATAAAACATTTGAACTTCAATAGTAAGGCAACTTTAATATTAAACATTCAGTCAGTCATTTAGTCACAACTGAATCCACGTCCAAACAATTCCCCTTTTTTGGAGTTAATAACCAGCGCTTCACTGCATTACATTTGGGATTCACTGTTGAGTAACATTTGAGGCGATGAGGACCTAATTTTGGATTTGCGCCAAAATATAAACATAAAATTCGTATAACAGACTTTCACACAATTTAAGTGTTTGTTTAATATATTCAATGAACACCTGGAATGCAAATATACATTCAATAAATTTTAGGAAACTCTGTTCCGACTCTTTGTTTACTACTTTCAATGTGTTTAAAGTGAATACAATTGATATTCTTTTGTTGGCATTGAATCATAGAAAAGGATTTTTTAGAAAACGTTTTGCTTTTCATTTCTTTTTTTCTGATTTGGAAGTTTCACTCGTTTTTGAGCGTTCAGTGACTCTCACGACTGGCACTCACACAATGTCAGAGCACTTAGCACATAGTCTATGTAGGTTTGCACTCGAGTTTTTCCCGCAAACGACTATCAAATCACGATATTTGGAAAGAGTGGCAGACAATTGCTCACTATTTGCCGATATCTGTTGTAGAAGTAGTTGTTGTTGGAGTAGAAAATGTTGTGTCTGTAGTCGTGTTTGAGAGAGAAACGGACAGACGTTCAGTTCTTTCACTTCCTGATTCAGCACTCACTGCACTTTTGTGTTTGGGTTTGGCTTTTATATACTGAACGGTCATATAAAACCCATAGCATCACAACATCACTGCAAGAATGAGTAGTGCGGTCAAGGGCAAGGTCTGGGCAAGGTCTTTTATGTTTTGGCCATTCAACAGCTCAAGGATGGGAAAACACCTCAAAACACAACTCAACAGTAATACTACTCAACTAAACTGCCGCCAAATCGCTTTCGATGTTCAGCACAAGAAATAAGCGAATAAAGAATGTTAGCCATAGAAGAGATGAACTCAGAGAAACTCAGTAGTAGTGCTCTGGTAGTAGAGCACAGTTAGCATTACATCGCTTTTATGATCAACTTATTTCTCAACTCTACAAATGTTCGCTCAAAATATCTTTTGGAGAAAAGAAAAAAATAGAAGTGATATAAAGGAGGAAAACCAGAACTAAATCGCTATTAAACAAGTGTTTCGTCAAATTTTGTTATACTTCTCTATCGTCCAGTTTTCTACTCAATCACTATTTTTAGCATTTCTATCGTTTTTATATATCTCTTGATTTTTATTCCTTGAATTCCTCCTAAAATTCAATTTTTAATTTCGATTCACTTTAAAATGGAATTGAAGTCAAACAAAAATCTCATTTCCAAAAAGAAAAACTATTTTATTCAGATTAGAATTATAGTCCTTTTTATTTATTTTCATTCAATTCAAAGTTAATGCCTATTATTAACTTTGGATTTAAAAGTTTTATCAAAAAGCATAAAAACAAAGAATTTAATTCAAAAAAAGGAAAGCAATAAAAATAGAAAAAAGTGGACATTCATTCAAAATAAATGACTGAATGTTGAAATCGATTTTTAAAAATTTTTAGATTAAATTCAATCATTTGGAAAAAGAGATGAAAAACAAGAGATAAAGAAAATATTTTTGTTTATCAATATTCAAAACAGTGGTGAAGCTGTGAAGACACACTTGTTTTGTGTTCTTTTGTTCTACTTTTTTGTCTAAATTTTGCACTTTTGAGAGAATCCAGATATATATTTATATATGAAAATGTATAATAATATATACTATTGAATATTTGGCTCAATATTTTTTATACGTTGTGCCCAAAGCATAAGGGAATTAGAGTGCAATGCAATGCACTCTATGTATGTTGTGATGCATTTTTCAGCAAAAAGTTTGATTTTCTAAAAAGCAGAATATTTTAAGGAACTGTCACCCTTCACATTAGACAGTACTCTTTATTGTTCACTCGGTGTCGTAGAGAGTCATACAGTCATCCTATTATTATTCTTGAGCTAAGCTCTCATATCTTAGAGTAGTTGAGTTCTGAGATAACAATATATATATTGCATTCATATCTTCAAAGCCTTTTCACTAATCTCTCTCTCTCTCTCTCTCTCTCTCTCTCTC
>JAQFZI010000561.1:0-14815 GCA_034695605.1 Eupelops occultus
AAAAATTTCAAAACTCCTACAGACCTAGTATAAATTGCTTTTAGATTTCAATTTCGATACAGAAATAAGTTTTAATACAGCTAATCCCACTCGACTTTCGCGTTATATCATTCCAGTTTCGTATATTAAAAAATGACTTTCGTATCAAAGCATTGTGTTTTGTATTGACTCTTGCGAAAGTCATTTTTTAAGATACGAAACTGAAGTGATATAACGCGAAAGTCGAGTGGGATTAGCTGTATATTTTTAATTGAATTTAACAATTAATTAAAAAATCAGTTGAAATTAGTTGAAATTCAGCTAGACTTGATTAGATTTTACTAAAACTTTCTCAAACTTTAGTACCTGGCATGAGACAAATTTTCGAGGGGGGGGTAGTTTTCAGCAAAATTCAGGGGGGTAAGCTCGGTTGAAAAAACATGGGGGGTTTATACCCTATACCCCCTTGGGCATCCCTGGTTATACTGTATTATAACTATTAATTATATTATTTTATATTCATATATTCAGTATTTCTTGATTGAAAAAGCAAGATATGAAAGTAAATTAATTATAAACATATTTGTCTACAGTTATAATCTAAGAAAAATATTTTAAAATTTTGTTGGCAATCAATTGATGGCTTTCTTCTTGTCTTAATATCTCCTTTAAAAAAGGAAACTAGATAGAATTTTAGCTTTAAATAACAGCTTCTATAGATAAAATTTGTGATTTAAAGCCTTGGATATTTTAGCGAGCATTGAGAACAGTGCTTGTTATCATTAAATTGAATTTCCGTTGGAATTCATACAAAAATAATTAATGAATAAACTTTTGTTTGAAATGAAAGGAGAGTTACTGTAAAGAAAGTGAGAATAAATGATAATAAATGTATTAAATTTATTCCTTTTTCACAATTTATTCCAAATGAAAAACTACTCTTATGGCTATCCTTTGGCACATAGAAAAGAGATGTCTGAGTGTAGTATCAAATAAATAGAAAGTGTCAAAAGGAAATCTCATTTCATATATAATGGATCATTCGTTTTCGTTTCGACTATCTTTACAAACAATACTATAAACAAATATAAAAATATATATACTCTTAGAATAAATATGTATTTATTTGTCTCATAAAACTATTTTTATTAAGTCAAAGCTCTTGACTTTTGCCAAAAATGGACGGATAGATGGCTTAGACTCATAGGTTTAAGGTTTATTCTGATAAACAACAATACCTTTTTTGATTGATTGGTAAACTTATTGAACAATTTAAAATGTTATGATACTTTTGAGAGAGAGAGAGAGAGAGAGAGAGAGAGAGAGAGAGAGAGAGAGAACTGAGAGGAAGAGGTACATTTTAATGATAAATCTGGGGAATAAGATAGGAAATACGAATAGACTGTAGCGGATTAAATGTAGAGAAGGAAAGACATTGTCATTGAATTTCAGTGGAAAATGATATTTCACTTTTTTTTAAAGATTTAAATGTATGAAACATTTCGCCGGAAATTTAAAACTAATAAAAAACTACTTTGAAATTTAACAAAATATGCAAGGTTATTTGTTGAGATAAGCTTTTTAAATTTAAGTTGAAGGTAGTTGGTTAGTTTTTGGTAAATTTAAAGATGTGGTCTTTCAATTTGACTGCATTTTAGACTATATGAGTGAAATAAGATTAGGCTAAAAAAGGTTGGAATTGAAGAGACAGATGTTTGGTCACTAAAAAAGACCAAAAATTAAAGACAGAAAATGTTATCAGAAACAATTGAAGGGAAATTAATTCGGATTATTTGTATCAGTTGTCAAAAGTATTATATAAGTAAATTTCCAAATTGGACAGTCCAAAATACTTATTGATTGCTTACTTTTAAGTTTACTATGTACCATGGTATATATCAAATAGCTTTATTACATGTATTTTGTAATTTTAAAGGTTTAATAATAAAAAGTATTCGCTTTTTGTGAAAATAAGAGAAATGTTTTTAATTTTGTTGAAAGAATTTTTCATTAAAATTGTTATTTGAGAGGCTTATTGTCGATCAACAAAAAGTAGAGACAATTATCAGAGTATTTATAAAGAATAAAACAATTCTTACAATCTGTTCGACTCTAAGCCTTGACTACGACCTAATCGATTGAATTTTTGGTCTTTAATGTTAACAATCAATAGCTTAATATAGCCATGAGTTTAATGATGACACGTTTCACAAAAGGAGAAGATTGAGATAAAAGTCAATCGGATCCTATTTTGACATTGAAATTACAATCAGATAATAGCAGAGAAGACCTCACAATACATACGATAAGCCAGTGCCCAAACTTTAATCAAAGATGGTCAAGCTCATCACATCATTTATTCCAATTAGATTCTGAAAAGGCAAAAGAGTCACTATTCTGGAAGGCTTCTCATTAATCCTATACTTATCGTTAATAATTAATTTTAGTCGAAAATATTCAGAAAATAGACTAGCTTGCTCATTAGAAAAACCAATTTATATATTGATAGAAATCAGAGCTCGCTTTTAATTAAGAGTAAAACAAAACATTATCTTTGAATCGAATGATAATGAGATTAAAAGACGACATCCATTGTTATCACCGAATAATTTGACTTTCAGTTTGACTTTCAAACAACGATATCATTAGCCTATTGGCCAGTCATTGGATTTAAAGGTTAGATATGTAATTCATATTATTTGGATATCAACCGACACATATTTGATATACGTATATAACTATTTGATTTTTTTTAATATTTTGTGATACAAAAGTGTTTTTATCATTTCTTATGGTTTTTTCCGATTTCAAAATTGAAATTTTTTGTCTAAAATAATAGAAAGCAAGAGCGAAATTCTCTTTTTGCTCTTGCAATTTTTTTGTTTCACTCTTCTTCTACTCCTCTCGAAAGTGATGTCTCGAATTGTGAATAAAATTTCGAAATTAAAACAAATGTCAGTCTTTTATTCCCATAAATATTCATCAAATTAGGAATTCTTGAAGTCATGAATATATGAAATACAATCAAAATTAATATAAAAGTCATAAATAACTTTTATATTGAAAATATTTTACGGGATTTCAAAAAAATATCAATTTTGAGAATGAAATGAACGAAATTCCAGGAAAACTAATGAAAATACTAAAAATTCATTGAAAAGTTTCATTTCTCGGAACTGTATTTTATGTTTTCTTTTATTTCTGGTCGAAAATACTTAAAGAAAATTAATTTAAAGCAATTTAAAGCTAATTATATTTAATAGTTTGTAGAATTTATTAAGTAATTGTAAGATGAGTTTGGAATTAAACTTTAATAAATTAATTTTGAGTGAATTGAGTCTCAGTTCTTATGTTTTGTATTTTGATTAAATAATTTTTAGTATTAATTAAAATAACATTAAATATGAATGAATTCAACAAATGTGCAATTTTTCAATAAAAAAGATCATTCATTCAAATAGTATTTCACAAAACTCAAGAATATTCTGTTAAATTATTCTGAGCTCTTTAAAAGAAATTGGTAATTAAGTCTGAGCTTGGGAAAAGTTACAGTAATATAAATATTAGATGAACAGCTCTGGTTCATTGATTAAGTTTGAGTCCTTTCAACATTGATGCGAATCTTAATTTAAAATAACAACAAAAGAACCGATTCGTAAAAATTGAAGTCAAGAAAAGTTTGTTTAATTCTTGTTTTTGACAAAAAAAGAATATAAACACAATGTTTGGCTCAAAATAATTGATTAACTGATAAATTATTTATAGAAATAGTGTTTTCAATGAATTTGTTTTGCTTTAGAATAAAGAGAAGAATCTATTATTTTTTTCTTTTCCCGAAAGCCTTTTATTTTTCTTTCAAAGAATCAATTATTGAAATCATTTGATTCGGATGTTATTTTTGTTCTATTCTTTTTCATTTCCTGATCAAACATCTCTGATTAGCATGGTTAAAATGATTTACAATAAGCACATACTTTCAACTATTCCAAGATAATTGAAACAAATTTAGAAAAAAGTATTGTAAGCCTTATCTTTGATCTCAGGTTCGGGTCGATTGAGGTTTTAGAGCGAAGTTGTCTTTGTATTGATTTTCAGTGAATTTATTGTTAATGATATTGCAGTCAAACAAAGTAACAAATCTTAGGTCTTTCCAAAAAAAGGTTTGCTCATTATTTTCAATTGAATAAGCAGTTTTGCGGCTCTTAATCTGTACCAAATTAGTTAGGCCTGAATCACGTCCGATGCCGAACATGAGTAAAGCTCTGGCTATCATTTATTGGATTTGATCCTTACTTTTGTTTATTCCTTTAATTATTAATCGAATGTAATTTGACTCAGAATTTCAAAGAAGATTATAACAAACTATGACTTGAGATTAGTTCATACCCGATATATGGTTGTGCCGGTGTTGTTGTCATAATGGTTGTTAATTGTGAAGGTCATGTAGTTTGGCAGACAAAATATCGGACACACGATGTAAATGAAGACAATAACACATTTGGCTCTCGACATATTACACCATTGCTTACTATCTGTTGGAAAACTGAAAACAAACGATTCCTAATTATTTGATGAAATTTAAGCATGCTCATTCTTAATTTAATGCCTTCTCATTCAATATGAAATAGGTAATTCTAGATACAATATAATCTTAATGTGAGATTCGAGTACTTATAAGTATAAAGTTATTTATATAATATTTTTGTTGAGTTACTGTTTCTGACAATCTTTGAAGAATTAAATTACTACATTTAATCTTGCACAATCTTAATTCCTCTATAAACATATCACATCAAAATTAGTAATGTTGATGATCAAGGTGGCATTGTATTAGAGTTTGATCTGACCCATTCCTATCAGATTTAATGAAATGTTATTTAATTTAAGATAATTTGGTTCTTTACTCATGATGGTAACCCATCCCTCCCTCTCCATTGACAGCGGATAAAAATTTCAAAATGTTTAGAGATTATATTGAAGTTAGTGGCATGCTTAGTTTCCGCCAAAAGTTAATTACATTTGTAGTACTCCCTTCCTATCCCTTCCTACCCCTCTCTCCTATCACTAAGATTGCATTTCTTTACTATATTTCTGTTGGAATCATATATTTGAAGAAATTAGCAAAGAATAAGCGAAAATCGGATTTCAACTAGTTTGCTTTCACTTTTGATCTAATAAATAGGCTTTCCTTCGAACGAAGTTTTTGTAATAATAAACAAACTTTGAATGAAATTCAACTAAAAATTGAATTTAAAACTTTATCTGACATTTTTGGCAACACTCAACTGTCAAACCATTTGCTCAGAAAAATTGAAGTGCAATTTGAGTGCAAAAAGTAAAGTAGTTTTAATGGAGTATAAGATCAATGAATAATACCTGACAGCGATATATCTCCAAACGGCCAGAATAACAGTCAGCCAAATAGATATGGTGTGCGATACTATCGATGAATGCGCGTGAATTAGGGTAAACACAGCCCAACCAGAAGAATATTTTTCGTCATCTGTCAGTCCATATCGAATGAAATTGTGTATCGAATATGGGAAGTATGTGGTCATCACTAACATGTCGGCCACTAAAGTAGAACAAACAGTTCACAAAAGAAAGAATTTAATTTTGTTTAGATTCTGGCTCTCAATAGACAATCATATAATGAATTTGAAATATTCTTTGAGATAACTATTGAATAAATTCATGAATTTTCTGCGAAATTTTCTGTTTATATTCATACGACTAAACTTATTTATCAGGGTGATGAATGATCATGCTGATCAATATTGGCGGCAGTGTTTACCAAAATTACTTATTCAGTTCAGTGCGAAAATGAACTCTTAATGGAATTAAAAAAGGAATTACTGAATATTCTAAGAGCAAAAGGAGAGATGATTTATCATGGTCAGGTTTGAATGACCATGTTCTTTCTGCGTTAATTAAAGTGAATTTATGCTTCAAGAGTTTTAATTAAAAAAGATAGTTTAGCATCTATTCAATTATTTATCTTGATAATATTCTGATTTAAACTGGTGAATAGCAGTTACTGTTATTGTATGAAAATGGATGATAAATTGTCTAATTTATTCAGGGTATTATTGCTCTTTTTTCAATTGAACTTTTTCCCCTTTAATTGTATGAGTTTTGTGTTTTTTTATGTAATTTTATATTATTTATGAGCACTAGTTTTGAAATGAAAGCCCTGTTCTCTACTATAAACTTATGGCAATCTATTTATTGCCAAAAATAAGTCTTCATTTTTTGCAAACGTTTTCCTGAAATGAGTTTTAGTTGTTTTTTAAAGAAATTCAGACTTCTTTGTGAATAAATGCCGACAAATGACAGACAGACTGAATGAAAAAAAATGTGATTATTATCTCCGATAAGACTTTAGTAAACTTTCTTATTGTTTGTATAAACGGCTTCAAAACAAACACCAGATCTCTAAGTTTGTAAACCTTTGAGTTCACCCCCGCCTTCACAACAATTGCAAAACATTTTGTAAATATTGATAAATAAATCAATTGTCATACCGGCCAAACCCGTGAGGATAGCGTTTGTCGGGGAAATCATCTCTTTTCTGCAAATTGAATGGTAATAATGATATTAATAAATAATATTTGAATCAACAATGTCATTTTAATCAGCATTTATTTCATAGAAATATATTTGAGAATTGATTATTGATACCAAGTATTAACATATCCTAAAATATGGTGTACTAGCTTAATTATAAAGAATTAAACTCAAGTTTCACTTAACTTTGGCCACTATTAAAACTTAACTAGATTAAAAGCATTTGGTTTTGGCCTTAAATAATGGTTCAAACCAATGTAAACTTGTTCAATTTATTTTAGATATAATAATATAATAATGAAAATGAGAAGATTATTGAAATAAGATTAAGTATTTACCTTGTCAATACAATTATGTTGAGAATATTGGCAACAATTCCGAAAAGACAGACGAAAATACTAATCCATCCGTGAAATGGTGTATAGACTTTTCTGAAGTCAACCAAACTTTGGCCAATATTTTCATAATAATTATAATCGAAATCATTGCCAACATCTGTGCCATTATTATATACACCTCCAAAACCAAGAGTACTGTGAGTATAATTGAAGTCCATATTGCTTGGATCCATGCTAGGTTAGAAGTGTTTTTAAAGTTTTCATTTATTATTAACCGAAAAGAAATGAGACATCACTTCCAAAGTAATCACTTTTTGATTCGGTGTTTGCGCTCTTTTCTCCAGTCTTTCAGTTAATGAAAATCATTTTGCCGTTCAATGACTGCAAAGAGAATTCATTTTAGACAAAACACAGAATCAAATACTTTAGTTAAAAAGGATAAGCAATTGATATCTCATTTGATTGTTATATAAAACCTTTACTTATTAAAAGGTATTCACTGTATCTTCCCCTTTACCAGGATTAAATGACACTTTTAAACCATTTTATTTAAGACAAAAATAACTTCTAAACCATTGATTAGATCTAAAATTGAATGTTTTTGGTTTTAATTTGATAGAATTCAAAACAATTATTCAAATTAAATTAGTAATTGCCTCTATTAACTATTTTAATTGAATAGGTTTAAGTAAATTTTAAAGGAAATCAATAATTAAGACATTTTATACTTTTGTAACATTGAATCCTAGATTTAAACATCAAAAGGATTGAAGAAAAAAGTTTTGTTTATTCATAAAAAAATGAATTCTTAAGGCTAAATGGAATTAACTAGAAAAGTATTCTTGGAAATAGAAAATCCAATGAATTGCAGGAAGACTCACGATTTTATAGCCTCCTATTTTAAAGTTAAACATGTACAATGCAGGTACATTTATAAACGCCAACAATTTTGTAAAGCTTTTATTGGAAGACAACGATACGGATCCCAAATGTAATCCTTTTGGAAAAATATTAGCTTTCAGAAATATATATAATATTATAGATCTACAGATCTGTATTTATTGAATGATCCCTTTATTATTTATTCGTAGATTTTTCCATAATATTAACTAATATTTGTTTTCTTTTTAAAAATTTATAAATATATTAAAAACATAATTATCTTTTCAATCAACTCATGTGAATATTTAATATTTTAATAAACTATTAAACCCTTATTCAGGAGAAGGGCTTAATATAATGTGATAATTGAGAACAACTCAAATGCAAACTAATATTAATAATAAATAATGCACTCAAACAGGGATGCCATAGAAGGACAGATAGATTTAAAATCGGACAAGTATGATAAATTGTTGAGAATTATAATTAGGTTTAAACTGGTATTAGATCTAATAACTATTGATTATGCTTTCACATTTAAAAATTATTTAAATTAGCAGTTTTTAGCTGAACAAAGATGAATCATCTGCTAACTTTAATAGAAAGTAACAAAACCATCCTTGGCCTCCATTGAAGTCTCTGAAACTTTACTCTTTAGATTCCTCCTTAACTTTTGAAACTATTATAATTCAATTTAATTATTTTTTTCTGGAATTTTCAGTGAAATACTTTTTACTATAAATTTTGTTGATCTCTAAGGATTAGAATTTCATAAAATGATTGAATTGAGAAATAAAAAGTTCTTATAATGAGTGAAAAGAGCTTTCTAACAAACATAACATGCACAATGTGATACCCGATGGACATCCTTTTTGAAAAATGTAAAAGGTTGAAATATTTTTATAAAAAATAATTGTCAATTATAGAAGTTTAACCCAAAATAATGATTAAGTGAACTGGATAATTGTGAAATTTTTCTAAATGTCTGCAATGCTTATATAAATGTATATATTATTTAGCAAGTTTACTTAAAATAAAGTTAAATTATACCTAAAATTAGATAATATATGACATTTTTTGCAATAAATTGTTTAAACTTTTATACAAATAATAATTTAATTCTAAAATAAAAACTAATGTCTCAAAAATAACTCATTTGTTAGCGAAATGAGTCGTAAAATGTATTGTATTTCTCAAAACTGTGTTCATTTATTTACTTGAAATTACAGTTATATTGACTCAAAAGAATTTAAAGAATAAAAAATCTTCTTTAAAACTTATGACTGTCCTATGAATTGGCAAATATTCGAGGAAACTATTTGTTCAGTACATCATATATTGAAGAAGAATTCAATAATGAAAGCACTAAATCTGTTTTAAAGCAAGAATTTTACAAGAAAAGTGTTAACAAAAAAAAAAACGAATTATTCTTGCAATCAATTTAATGAATCGAAACATCTGCCAAAAAATTAGGAATAAATGGCATAAAATTTGTGAACAACAAAACTGTTCAAAGAATATCTGTTTATTTCAAATACAATTGGCTTTAAAAACATATTTAAACGATTTGTTTGGAAATATTTGTCATATTTTAGATGTCATCTCTCATTTAGCCGACAATTGAATGAACTCTAATTTGTATGGCATTTGTGGCCAAACCCCGTTTCCCTATCCATTATGAGATTCTTGTGGAGCAGAGAATTATGTTATTATTATTCTTATGAAAAATAAGTGTGTTTTATACGGTTTGAGGATTCACTTGAAGTCAACGATAATATTTTACGCTCTGTTTATCATTTATATTATTAGCCGAAAATTATTATTATTTAATATTATATTAATATTATTATTATTTTATTATTCTATTGTATTATAATTTTATTTTTAATTTCATTATTATTTCATTTATAAGACTTGACTTTCATTATGTGATTTATTATTCAATTAATACATTATTTGAGACAAACGCACATAGAATTAATGGATAAATAGCCATTAATCATTAACATGATCAAATACATGCTGTACTATAGAGATTGAGTGTAGAAATGCTTTTTGCCTTTTTTATTCCAGGTGTTCTCAAATGAATAGTGAATTAAGTAATGATTATTATTTCTTTTAGTGATAGATTAGATTCGGAGGATATATTGGAAATGATTTTTTTGGTTACTTATATTATGATTAATAGTGGAATAGAGCAAGGTAATATTCCATTAAATAGGTTTTATGGTTAAAAATCTTATTATTGTTTTGATTGAAATAAATGAGATTTAAAAGTGAGTCAAAAATGGTTTCTTTGAACATTTGTAGTGTTTTTTAAAGACTAAAATCCATTGATTCGATGACATTTGGGTATAGTATATAAACTTCACTCTATTGTGGAGTTATTTTAGATGAAGAAAACACATCAAAACTTTAAAACTCATCCCAAAGGCCCTAATCTTTGAATGAGTTGAGAGTATGAAAAAATCAGTCGATATTCTACTCTAGAGATGAACACAATCTAAGACTAAATGTCAGGAATAAATGTAAAGACATTTATTTTTGGATAAATAAATAAACTTAAGATTCGTTGCTTTTAGAGAAATACTTCCATTTTCTTAGACTTTAATAACGTTTTAGTGCCAAATATTAAAAATACAAATACCTCTCAAGACTGATTGGGTCGGGACCCCAAGATTTGATCAGTTATGAGAGTTGATCACTTATCAGAGGTTTAGATAAAATTTATTGTTTTAAAGTAATGTAAACTAATTTAAGTTTATCTTTAATTAACAGAAAATACTTATTTGATTTATTAAAACACATTTTTATAACTGATTTCAATCAAAAATTAATTTAAAAAAAATTCAAAACACTATTTACTTTTTAAAACTAATTTTAATAATTTTTCAGAGGTTTTCTAAAATTTCTGATCAACTGAGAGGTATTGTGAATAGAGATGACCAAAAAGAAAGTTTCTCGAGACAAAGTTTGAAATACATTGACCGACCATTGAATTGTATATCTATATTAAATAGAAATCCCATTGAAATACATTGACCGACCATAGACTAAAATTTCTAGAAAGTTTCTCAAGTACTAGAAAATTTCTTTTTGGCCATCTCTAATTGTGAATCATGGGATCAGACGAAAGAGGGATCAGTCTTAAGAGATTTTTATATCATTAGGTTTTATAGAATGGGATGCTGGTCTCAGGTTGTGATCAGAAGAAGGCTTCAATCATCAGTGGGTTCAATATTTAGAGGTAATTCAAACAAGTGTTTAATATTTCACTGATTTTTTCAATAAAATAAAGTTAATTTAGTTAAATATTTATTTTTCATAAAATCAAAGTTTATAGTCTAGATTCTAGACTCTAGAATATGTGCAAGAAGCAAAATCAAATATTTTTTTAAACATATTGAATATGACATCCATTAACATCCGTTAGTTGCCCTTAGTGCATTTTAAAGACGTAAATATTTGAAAAGTTTTTTCATTTGAAAATCGATTTTTTAAATATTAGGAGATTTTATTCAAGATTTTCCAAATTTCTAAGTTATTTATAGTTTTGAAATTTCCAGAATTTATTGAGTGATTCACTCAATTTTTAAAAAAAAATATTTTAAAGTTATTAGATTTAAAGAAGTATACATTAAATTCTAGAGTCCATTAATATCATTAAAACTACACTCAAACCTCCCTAGATTAATCAGTTCGGGCCCCGATAACTTGATCAGTTACCAGAGGTTCAAGAAAAGGAATTATTTTTCAATAAATGCATTTTAAATTCAATATTTATTTATTGAAATAATGATAAATAGATGTTTGAGTTTAGTTTATGACTGATTTTAAATAACAATTTAATGACTTATTTAGTTTTGAACTAGATGAACTAGTTATCAGTAGTTGTTTAATTAAAATTTAAATTGTCGGAATCACAATTTAAAGAGTCAATGGCCAAACACAAGTTTGTTTCTTTAAATTGTGATTCCAACAATTTAAATTAAAATTTAATGACTTATTTACGGAAAATAATTTATTACTAAAAAACATTTTTGAACTTATTTTCAGTGTTTTTTACAGTTTTTCACTGAAATCTCTCAACAAATGAGAGGAACTGTGAATACTATACGGGGCGGGAGAACGTGTGATCAGATCAGAGGAGAGAGGGATTATTCTTTAGAGGTTTTTATAACATTAGCTTCTATTGGATGAAATCGGGTCCTGAGATTTGATCAGTCATCAGAGGATTCAATCTAGAGAGGTTTTACTGTAATAAAATTACAAGAATTGAATCTATTTACTAGATAATCTAAGATACATCTTGATATGTTTAAAGTTGTCAATTGGCTCACAATTGGAAAAACTGATTAAAACTGAATTGAAAACAAATCTAAAATTCTGAAAATCTTTCCGAAAAGAGAATGATTCAGTTCAATTCAAAATTCAAACAAATTTTACAAATTTTAAACCTAATCCTAGGAATTGTGTAATCTTTCAGTTTTCGCTTCACACATAAAATTTGATCCAGTTTGAAAAATATTCAAAAAGTAATTTATTCAAATTGAGCTTTAAATGAATCACAAATAGAATTTTATTTAAAATCCTTATTCATTTTTTATTACAAATTGTTTTTGAGAATATACTGGAGTAATATGATCCTATACCATTTATAGAAAATGTAATTTCAATAAAACTTTTCTAACAAAATCGATTAAATTTGTAGAATAAAAGAAATCTAATCTTTATGTTTGAGTCTTACTATTTTTGTATTCTAAGATATTTAAACCTAGGTTACTCAACAATTTTTTATCGATATTTGATATTAAATATGAAAACCTACTCTTTTTTTGTTTAAAAGTTAATTTTTGAAAAATCAATTTGAGTGAAAATAAGTCTTGAAGTTATTATTATAGTTGGTATTTCCTAATTTGCTAGTTAATTTTTACTCTGAAAATTTCTAATATCATTATTTGATTTGATAGCAATTTGTCAAAAATCATGCAATGGATTGGTTTTGAAAGAAAGTTTAGATTTAAACTAAAGTTTATTATACATATTATTGAAAAATTCTGGGAATATTTGGTTTGAATTGATGTTAAGTAAACATAATATGGATAATGAAATACGATTTAATAATTTCTCTTCCTTTATATAAGGCATATACAAAGTCCTCGATATTAGGGGGATATAAAGAGGGACTTTTCATAAAACATTTAGAGGAATATAGGGGAGGGACTTTTCAAAAACGCTCAACGTGCCTTAAAATAGCTAAATATGCAATTTTCATGAATTTTATGTCAATTTAACGAAGAAATTATAAGATAATCATTATAAATAAGCAGTTTTTCAAAAAAATAGACCAAATTCATCATTTTTTGCCTAAAATCGATAAACTAATTTTCAAAGTAATAGTTTTATTCTGATTATTACTTGTCATTTGATTGATTTTAACGTTTATTTTTATAATAATACATAGTTTTGAAAACTAATTTTTCACACTCATAGATAATTTTAAATGAGATTTGGTAAAGATTTGCCACCCGCTTCGTTTTCGATTTTAGGGGGATTTTGGAAATCTCCCTTGTGCATCCCTGAATAATAACATGGTACTTTTAAGCTGGATATCAGTGAATTAATATTAATACTTTCTTGAAATCGAGTAATAAATAGTAATTGCATTTGAGAAAAATTCTCAGAAAACATATCCTGGTTTAGTTTTTTCATCAAAGAGCAATTTATTTTGCTTGCTTTCTTCTTCTTTAACCTAGATAACATAATATGGAAAATTTCCAAATTTAATTTGATTTTTTCAAACTTCTTATTATGTTATTAAGATCAAGGGATATACATAATGTATTATTAGTGGCTAATTATTTAAATATAAAATTTCATAATATATTTTGAAAATTTGATGTTAATATGTTTAAAGTCTGTAATGCCCAAGCTCCTCCAATGAGGATATTGTGCAATTTGAAAATCTTCACAGATCTAATTAGTATCTATTCTAGGGCATGATTTAATATTTCAAAAATTTTGTTGAAAACAATTTTCATTTTTCATTTTTTTGCAAGAATCTGTTCGTCATATTTTGCCAGAGAATGGTTTCAAGCTCAAACTAAGGGGTACCTGGAGAACAAAAAATTATGGGGATATTTAGTCTATACCCTTTTGAGCATCACTGGTTAAAGTGCTATCCAAAGGATTTCGATTTTATGCTCTAGTTATACTAAATTGGATTTTAAAATTTCATTTTATAGTAAATCTTTTATCCAATTCTTTGAAATGTTTACTAAATATAATCAAAATATTCAATACATTATACATTATATTCAAATTTTTCGAATTTTACTTCAATTCAAAGATTAAAATCTATTGATCCCATATTTATTTTTGAACAACCCATTGAGAAATCAATGTAAGCCCATCCAAAATAATAAGCTATTCAATAATAGTATGATAAACAAGCTTATTTTTTATGGAAAAGTTCCTAATTGAATTTTTGGGCTTTTTTTACTATAAAGCGATAACCTGAAAATTGATTTTTCAATTGATTTTCAACAAACCTTTGCTTTAAATCTGGAGAAGGGTAGGCCTTAAGGTGACTGTATCTGAAAACCCACTTAATTTAAAACTAAGGGAAACAAATTGGATGAGAGTTAGTCTACACTTAAGTGCAAAAATATGTCCAAATATAGGATTATTATAAAAGTTATTAAATTTAATATTTATTGTCAATAATAATATTGAAAGAATAGAAATTATAATAAAGAATTTGATGCCAAACATTTGCTAAAATTCCCAAGCCCACAAATATATAAATATATATTTTCTGTTGAGAAATAAGCCAGGAAATTAATAAATAAGTTTAATTTGCACAAATGTTAGTGCAATAAAATATCTTTTGAAATATAATAAAACCTAATTTTATATTTGAAATTCAATTTCTTAATTCAATGGGTTTTAAGTTTAATATTCCTTTTGATATTCGGTTCTGAAAAGTAACAAATGTTTGCTTCAGTAGAATATGAATTCTAAGCAAATATTTTGTGAATATTATAAAT
>JAQFZI010000562.1:0-14811 GCA_034695605.1 Eupelops occultus
AAAAATAAACCTGCTAAGTCTGCGCATTCAAAACGTACACTAATCGCTAAATTTTTGTATAAATTTGAGCAGGCTTGATATAGACTATTACAGCATATATACCATTGAATTGGAAGTCAAGCAGTGATTTCTGTTTTCATAAACTGAGCGCTTCATTGATTCACTTAAATTCAAAGAACTTTTTTCATTCAAAATAGTTTTAGAAAAATATATTTTTGAACTCATTATCAAAATTAATAAATAATGAAATAAGAAAATGATTAATGGTTTCAAATTTGTGATAAAATTTTGATTAAAGAATTAATTTAGGATTAATACTATTGAAACAATTGATTACCTGAGCGATAGTGAAGTTTAATGCAAAACAGTCGCAAAATGTTAGCCGAATAGTCCTTAAGAAAGTCCTTAATTAGGATTACATTTCCCAACGATTTACTCATTTTCTGGATTAAAGTCAAAAGTAATTTAAAACTTTGTGGTTAATAATCAAAAATAATTAAATGGAAAAATAGTTTCTCAATAATTGTAAGAACAGTTAATAATTCGACTGATTGATTGACATTTCAATCGGTTATAATCCGTCGCTGTCTGACATCAGTTATTAATTTGGGTTAAATTGAAATTTATTTTTAGATTTGATAACTAATCGATACTTTCATATAAAAATTGCAGACATTTATAAAAATAAAATAAAATTTAAGACTATTTTAAGCAATTTTTTTTAAAAAATTACTAAAAGACACAAAAAATCAGTCGCTAAGGTTGGGGTCATTCAAACAAAATTACAGCACAAGTGAAGGACTCAACTTTTAATCCGACTTTGACTCAGATATTAATGAAAATTAGTATTGATTTCAGGCATTGCCCACAGCTTTCCTATATTTTTTCCATTAAGTTTTTAAATTACTTTTTTTTAATGACTTGATAGCGATAAGCAAGGTGTCAAACAAACAATTAACTTGCATATAAATACGCAGCTTCTAATCAAAATATGATATTATTCTAATTTATTTCAATGAGGAGTGACCTTAATGTTCATATTTTAGGATAAAGCCTTGCAATTAATTTGAGCCCAGTATACCCCCTATAGTATAGCCCTGTCTATAACGAAATCATTATTCAAAATAAATTTGATTTTAATTCAATTTTTAGAGAAAAAAATAATTTACTTCAGATTTGAGGTTCAAATGTCCGGAATGGAGCCAAATGTCGACCCAACTGTATAGAGGCTTAGACTGATCCGTCTCTTGGAAGGCATGACAACAACAGGACTCATTGTGGTGATGAGGAAAGCGAAGGTCAGCGCCACCAAAATGAAGATCAATTTGATGTCCAAAAACTTTATGAGCCAAAGCACTGCACTCTATGTGCCATCCTTTCCACCATTTATTCAATGATGTATTAATTGGATTAATTAACATAAAACATGATTCAATACCTGGTCTGCCGGCGAGAATCTGTCCGTCAGAAGTGATGAGTTCCCATTTGGGTTCTCCCGGTTTAGATGACTTCCAAAGACTAAAATCTTTTGGAGACTTTTTGCTCAAAGATTTCTCCGAAATTAATGGCATTTCATTAATAGAAACATTACTTATATTAAAAGATTGTCTGAAATGTTCAAAATCAAAGTTAATGTCACCGAAAGGACTGATATAAGCAAAGCCTTTGTCTAAAATTGTATTAATGTAATCGGTTATTGTCTTTATGTGGTCACTGACTCGAAGATAACAGTTTGCATCCAAAACATTCAAAGATCTCATGTCTTCTATAAATGAATTGCAATAAATATTTGAGACTTTTTTGAAATCAGTTTTTGTTTGTATGGCTTTCACTATAATCTTGTCGTCAATGTCTGTGATATTCATTGCCATAAATACATAAATATTATGGTATTTATGTAAAACTCTTCGGATTAAATCACATCTTATGTAAGTGAATGCGTGTCCCAAATGGCTGTCATCATAAACAGTGGGTCCGCAGCAATACATTGTCACCCATTTAGACGAACCATCGATTGATTGTTTGTAATTTAAAAGTTTTTTGCTTTTTGTAAAACTATTTTCCAAAAATACTTTATTTGTAATTTTTGAATCATTTTTAATATCACTCTTTATTTGACACAATTTTCTTTTAATTATAACAAATTTGGATAATTTGTTAAACTTTTTAGAATGAATTAAATGCAAATATTTGGTGGAACCGATTCTTAAAGACATTTCAGAAATACGTAGTTTAGGAGAGCTTTAAAACATATTTTGTAAACACAAATCATGTGTTAATCACGTGATTCAGTCAATGGGCACAACCTTTTAAGCGCCAATTTTATACTTTTAGATCTCTTTAATCATTTATATAACTAATTATAGAATTATTTGTATCCGACAACAATTTATTGATACTTAGAGTATGAACTGATTTCTAGACTAATTGTGTGATGAAAATAGTCCAGTCCTCTACTTCTGAAGAAGGTAATAATATCTTGGTATTGAATGTTTCTTCCAAAGAGATATTTTTCTGAAAACATTGATGGAAGCGATCAATACTTTGTTTACGGGTTTCCTCATCGAAAGCAATTTTGGCGCACAAACTGATAGACAAAAGACATAAGTTTTCGATATCTTTTCTCTTTTTTGATACCTTTTCCTCATTGGAGTCCTTAGAGATGTCCACACATTTACCGAAGTCTGCGATTTTTAGTTCAATGTTTTTAAATCTAAAATCGTTTCCAATTTGTTGATCAGAATTTCCAAAAACTAAAACATTAAAAGAACTTAAATCGTTGTGAACTATACCAATGTTGTGGATGTGTAACAATCCACTGGCTATACCTCTTAACCATTTGAGGCCAACATTGATTGGTAGGTGAGCTCTCATTTTTGTCAAACAGTTCAATAATTCCTGTAACGGAAACATTGCTTTTGCCATAAATATGAAGACGTGATCGCAAACGCTTTCATATTTTGGCGGATATTCTGCAGTAAAATGAAATTCAATGATATTTGGATGAGATATGTCTGTCCTTTTCGCAAAATTGATTTCATTTTGAGTTTCCTCATCTATTCTGTCTTTATTTGGAGCACCTGGAACATAGGGGTGGTATCCTATATGATGAACTTTTACCGCAAATGCACTGTTTAGGTACTTCTCTTTACCACTGGGCAACTGTGCTTTGGGCCCATAAGTACCCTCATATGTGCAAGCAAATGTACCCTCACCTAAACACCGGCCCACATGAATATCCAGAGTTTTCCAATAGTCGACGGGTGCTTCCGGTAACTTATAGAAAGCATGAGTGTATGTTGGCTTATATATTGTTGTCACGGGAATAGATATGCTCAGGTCAACATTCTTGTCGGATTTCTTTGATTCCATTTCTCACGAATGAAATTTTCAAATATTTTTAACAATTGTTTGAAATTAAATTAAATAAATAAATAAGTTTTAAAATTCATATTTTCTCGATTTTTATTTTATTTCATCCATCAATGTTATCAGAAATAGATCTCTTTTGAAGAAATATTTAATACCAAGATATTTATATCCTCTTCAGAAGTAAAGGACTGGAATATGAGTTCATACTCTAAAGATGAATAAATTGTTGTCGGATACAAATAATAATAATTTGTTTATTAAATAATAATTTAAATATTATTTTACAAAATCTAGAATTTGAGTCAAAATTATATTAAAAAGTATTTCACAAATTGATAGCCAAACAAAATGAGTGCCGATCTGTTATCTAAGAGCTGGTAATGAAGTACTTCCTCTCTTCGTGTGAATGTTTTGCATAATTGATTTGATCACATATTTTATAAGCAATGGCTTCACATTCGCACTGATATTTAGGACTCAATTTGATTGCAATCGACATATCACTAGAATTGGTGTCTGTCCTAATCGTAACGATATAAAAGTCTGAATAATTAGTCAAAAAACCCGAAGGATTCTTCCAAACCAGACATTTGTCTAATTTATCGAAATCTAAAATGGATTCAACTTTGAATTCATTGGAATCGCTATAAGTAATTGTCTGAAGAAATCTTAATTTTTCGTTTGTGATGAGAACCGAATAGTTTTTTCGCAACACTTCTATCGCAACAAATATTTCTGACTCTTCCTTATCGTTAATAAGAGAGGAATCGTTGAAAAATTGTTGACCTTTTGCTTGACTTAATTGGTATTTTAGGACTAAACCATTGATTGAGTTGACTCTCGGCGGACGAATTCGTTCAATGGATGAGTTGTGATGAGTCGATACTTTACGACTTGACTCCCTTACAGCACTGGCAGCACCGGTAGCGAAATCTAGTAAACCTACGGCAGGTTTGGTTATAGTGCCGACTATTCCTTTACCCAAACCAGTAAATATTCCGGAAACACCTTCTTTGACGGCGCCTTCATATGTTTGATAGAAAATACTCGTAACTCCTCCCACGAGTCCAACTCCTAGTCCTTTAAATCCAGAGGACAAGTGATTATTACTCTCCATTCGAATGCGTTTTCGCCTTTCCTGATGATTTTGATCCATAGTGACGACACCCAAACTGTCGGATAGAATTGAGGTCACTTTGACGGTGGAATCTGATATTCCATGCGCTACATTCCATAAAAGGCCTCCAAAGTTGCCCTGGTTCATAAACTCATTAATACCATCGTTCACGTCATTGAAAAAGCCGACGGGATTTCCCAAGAAGTCAACCGAACCTAATATCTTTGCGGCCTGACTCTTGAGCTCTGCCCTATAGTGGCTGTATATCGAGTCGAAGAGAAAATTTTTGGTCATAAGTGAATAGACTTTCCTGAAGGGCGACAACTGAACCGTTGCGTCTTCGAAACGAATCAGTTTTATTCCCAACTTTTTCTTAAGTTTATTATAAATGTTTGGCAAATGACTGGTTGTGAAGACACTGAGCTTTACTTGAGATAATTGGATCAAAAATATTGTGAAGTAATATCGCGTCGATTTGGCCAAAATGGAAGATATGGCCCGATTGGCCGCTGAGTTTTCCCGATTGTTTAATTGATCCAATTCATTATCGGAAACATCGAAATTAATAAATTCCAAGATTTTCAATAATAGAATTTCTTCCAAATTAAAAATAATATCTTTTATCGATATTTGAAAATTCTGTTCAAATAATAATTAGAATAAGTGAGGGTTTGGTCTAAAGTGATGGCAAACCTTAAAGACATTGGCCTCAACGTTCGGCACAAATTGTTTTTGAGCTGTCAGTGAAATCGCCGGTAATTGAACGCTATTTATGCCCGGATTGATGTAAAGAATGACTGCCTTTTCGGTCTTTTTCAGTTGATTATCGATCTAATCATTAAAATTAAAGAATTAAAATTTCATTTGATTGTGATTTGGGTCAGACCTGAATGTTCTGAATCGATGTATTGAACTGACATTCATCGGAATTAAGAGTCAATTCAAAGATTGAATTTTGAAAATAGATGTAAATCAATTCTTCGTTCAAATGGTTAATAATGGAGAGACCGATGCTATCGATTGTAAACAAAAAATTGAATTCAATATTTTTGAGAAAACCTCTTCTTTCGATATCCCTTTCCTCTGATTTCCAATGCAGTCCAGCCGAAGAAATTCTTTCTCTATTTTTAATATCATTAATCCGTAAGACACGGGTTGGTCCTTCAGCTAATACTGAAACTGTGAGAACACCCGACCCTTTCCTCATTTTCTTAGGACTTAACTTCTGTTCTGAGGGTATGTTTTGATTAGTTCTGTTCGGACCCAAAACCACATGATTTTTATCTTTTAAACCTTCGAAACCATCTGTAGGCTGAACATATAGATTAGGGTATTCACAGCACAGCCTTCCATCTGCAGTAAAGGTCCAGGTCTGTGTCAGCGCTCTCTTAGCATCGATTTTGCGAATCATTAATGGGGTATATTCTCCAGGAAAAGCACAGGCTGTGCCTATGTCTAAAACCATTGCATTTTTATCAGTTTTATGAAATGATGTCTTCTTTGGTTCATTCGGGTCGAGAGGTGGGGACGACCCCTCATGAATCAGCCGTTTATAGCTATCCATTCGCCAAAGTTGTGATCTTTTGCCCCTTTCCTTTCGGGCCAGAAATACAGAATTAGAGCCCTCGAGAACATCAAAAACCAATTGAGGTTTGGAGTGACACAAACCGACGGATACCTTCTCGTCATCAGAATCTTCGTTCGCTTCGAAAGTTTCAGTGAATGCAATATAAATAAAGTTTTCGTATGTGAGCTGATCGCCCGGCGCCAAACTCATCATATCATATGTCGAACATGAGCCTCCCGGTGCTCGAACTGTAATGTGAGGCCTAAGAGTCAATTCATCCCAAGCATAGGGCAGTTGTGTGTTGGGCCGCATAAGAGTCTTCATATAAGAGTGAGTGGTATTTGTTTGATAGAATTCGATTGAAACGTGAGACAAGTTCTCTACTCTTATAGGGGGCGGCAGGTTATTAGCGTCGGTAAAAACTATGAAAAGTGTGGCGCACTCTATAAGTATTTCCACGCGAAGAAAGTATGACTTTCGATATTCATCGCGAATATTGACGTGAAATGAAGTCGAAGGCTCGACACCAAATCCTCCCGACCAGAAACTATCGGCAATAGAGGCTATTCTAACACATAAGAGACGGTCCCTATCGGTTCGCGGCCAATGAAATGCAACATTAGATTTCGGTAAAATACTGATAGTGTTTTGCTGTTCTACCGACTCTTCATTTGTCATACATTTCTGTGCGAACTCTAACCGATAAGAACTCAAATTTTCAATTTGATAGCGCGGTGTTATCGTCACTATTTTGGTGTCGCGATACCGGTCCCTACCATTCCTTATATCGATACCAAACTCGTAGACAATATCAGGTTTTTGGGGATCGTTTTGTCCGACTCTTATTCTTCTGAAACACATTCCCTTTTCCAAAAAGAAAGGGTTAGACCAACGAGGGATCAATCCTTTTGATTTTCCGAGTCTTAATGAACACAAGTGTGCGGTGTCCGGCTCTGAGAATGAGAACAGAAGAGGACATATACTTCTAGCAATTTCATGTTCAGCCAATTGACCGGCAGCCTCATCGGCGCCCTCCTGTCTCACTACTATTGGAAGTCCTGTCCTATTAATGAACCAATAGGGAGCGAATATATTTATAACCATCGCAGAAGTGGAACCGCTGACCAGTGATACCAATGCATGTAATATAAGAAGACGTTTGCGATTATCGAATAAATCCAAATGAGTTACGTAATCACGAGTTGCGCCCGGATTTATAATTAAGGGCCGGCAGTTGGCAAAGTTCTCCATTTTAAAATCTATTGTAAACTGTTCCAATGGATTCACGTAATGAATGGATATCTCTTCACCCGATTTAATGTTTCCAATGACTGCAGTCCCCGATATATGAAATCGTAACTCATATGGAAGAAGATTTGTTAATTTTAAGGGCGGCACAAGTGTTATAGTGTGTGCGGGTTGTGCTCTATATGATTGTAGACCTGGTCCTTGTGTCCCAACATCTAATGGAAAGTTATTTCTTTCGACTAAAACACAGTATCGATAGGAAGAAGCGGTTGAATACGAGGAATGTTGGTTACGGGTCACTGCAAATGGAGTACAGATCTGAAGCTCAGAACTGGTTTCACTACATCTACGGACGTGGTCCCAATTAAGTGGTGTTTGACAGATATTGACGCCGACATCACAGGGACGGACTTGTATTTTATTTCTGACTAAACGTAAAGGCACCGGAAGTGTTGTCTTTGAATTTATGTAAAGACTTTCGTTTGTGTTTTGAAACTTTAATTCGATTGCATTTGAAGTTTGATTTGATATAAGAAGAGCCGAACGAATGGTCACTAATTTTCTGGCCTTTGGCTCCAAATCTATTGAAAAGACAATTCTTGCGATTTGGTTGAGGAATATCTCTGACTCAGCCTCTCGGAAATAGATGCCAACCCTATTGATAGTGACTGGAAACACACTTTTCCAGCCATCGACTGTAACCCCAATTTTATGACATTTTTCGAGATGAGAGTCACTGTGTCTCGTTTTAGCCGATTGTGTTTTCGATATCGAATCAAAACTGAATGGAATTGTTTCGTTCGGTTCCACAGAAATCCATTTCGGTTCGGATTTTGAATCAGAATTCGCCAGTTTTTGAGCGTAAGTTTCCTTTTGATTTGAGTCCTGAACCAAATAGAATCGGAGTCTACACCCCGTCTCGTTCTTAATGGCGTACGGAATAAAAGGTGTCCGATGTCTAAAAGTCCGCTTCGAAGCAGACATATTCATAAAGTTCTTGATGTCCTCAATCCAGGATTCGGTGACACTTTTAATTAATTCCGCGAAATGACTGCTTATATTGATATTCAGTAATTCTTTAACTTCGAACTGAAAGGCAATTTTTTTGGTGTGTGAGTCCAATGTCTTTATATGAAAGGGTCGTTCGATAACATTCCAACTCAATTGGAATTTGCAATACTCTATGAAAGGTTCCCAACCGGAAAGAGCACTATTGAAATAATCGCAGGAGAATGCCATTTGTGAGAAGCCTTCTTTGAGTTTATCACTATTGTGTTGCATAAGTCGGAAGTCTTTGGTATTGAGTTCCAAAAGAGGAACATCCGTTTCGTTACAGTCGTCTATCAGACAAAGTGTTCCGTTTTGTATTCGGACTTCAATTACAGAAAACTTTGAATAAATGGACTGATTTTGTAAGCGAGGGCTGACTAATAGATTATCCGGTATTTTATCTGATTTTGGATGTTTTGCGTTTCGGGTCAGCCAAATGGCCGACTCATTGATATTACCGCCACAATTCTCAAGAGCTTTGACACAGTCTTCATATACGAAGCCCAGAATCTGTAGCTGTTTGATACTTGAAGACAAGGCCATACCATCGGATGACTGGTGTCGTTGTCTATCATTAGATAAATGATTGGAAGAGTGGAACGGATTATATGTAAGTGAGTTAAATATGTGCCAAAACATAAGGACATCATTATATGAGACGCGAAGATTGATGTTTGGGATATCAAAGGTTAGGACTAATTCTTTGTGAGAGTTGTTTGGTTTTGAGTTAATTATTGAAAACTTATTTGCGGTTAAATCAGTGACTGCTGTGACAGCATTCAGACCGCATTCATCCGCAGTCTTATCAAATTTCGGAACAATCTTTTTGTTTTCTACACTGATTTCAATTATAGTTTCCTGAAGAATAGAAATACCGAATGGTTTGCAAGAATATAGTTCTTCAACACTTAAACTCATCGAATGATTTCCTTTTTTGATATTTTTGGAACAGTCGAGTGAATACACACTTAAGTCACGAATTTCTGCGAAAATCACGTGATTTCTTTGGCTTCCATTTCGAAACTGACGTAAATCAGTACAAATGTGATTCTTGAGGGAAATGTGTCCCAAATGACTAACAATTACTTCATAACTGGAGGGCGAAGTCGGAAGTATTATAACTGGTGTTTGGAGATAAACATTGAGTCGAAAGTCTTCGATAAAATGGCCAGAATTTTTGGAACGAGAACTCGTGATTATCTTAGATTTAGTAACCATTCCTAATGCAACTTCTGTGGCGGCGGCCCTCACTCTTTCAGAAAATACATTCATATATTGCTTCAGATTTTGCGAACAGAGAGTCAACTCATAAATCAAACGACTCGAGTGGACATATAAGAGGGACGCCATTTCGACATTTATTTTTAGAATATTCTGACTAATGAGGCGCCGAATAGAAAAGAAGAGCGCCTTATTGTCATTGAAGTCAAGCATTTTTGATATACTGGACTCAGAAAAAGAGTCGTTGATTAGCGGTGTTTCTCTTCCGATACTGACTACACGTTTGTGTTTATTACTCATCTCATCGGTGACCAGATCCACAACTTGGAGACCATCGAGTTTGCCATCGATTCCGATTTCATTAGAACAGACTTTTATTGTAATTTGACAGCCGTTTAAAGAAGCGGTGGCTAACTTTGAGGCGTCATTGTCTGCAATTATAGCACTTTTAGTCCTCAAAAGAACCAAATTTAAATAATGACATTCGAAGAGTAGATTGAATTGAATACTCGACTCATTCAACAAATGGTTGGTCTTTTGTCTGCCATATGTCATAATTTCAGTACAAATGTTGGTCTCGTCGTTACAGAGACTGGAATTACAGATCTCGACTCCTATTTTGACTTTTGAAAACTCAAATTCCATTAAATTATTCGTCAGTTTTTCTGAAGTAAAAGTAGGAGAGGAAGGATTGTCCGAAAATGTCATTAAAGCAAATGATGCGTTGGTTATTGAAAAGTTTAATTGTCCGAAGACTGCATCTCTGGTAACAAAAATGTCGTCAATATTTGTCAAATTTGCCAAATCTTCTAAAGAGTTATGTCTTTGAAGATTAGTATCACTATTATTATCACTGAGACTATTGACATCACTATTGAGTTCTTCGGAGTCGGCATTCGATTTAACGTCATCGCCATTGGGAACAGTATACCAATTGGGGAACCAGTAATTTAAAGACAAATAGTTGCCGTCCGTCGGCTGCGGTTCACTGTTTTGTTGATTCTTATCAAACTTTGAGAACACAATTTCCCGCAAACAACAGATCTCTTCAAAGGAGAGCTCGTATTCAATGCTTTCTTTAACTAATCTCATATCACGAGAAAATGATTCCGGATGCAAAAGATAATTATAATATACGTCACAATATGTGACGATATCCCGACATCTTTTACTTATAAAAGTCTTTTCTTTTCGTCTCTTTTTCTCTCTGAAGGGATGCAAATGTGAATCGATTGCGAATTTCCACCACTGCTTTGCGTTTCCCCTAATGGGCACAGATGGTCGCCATTTGCGGTATTTCCACAAAGTGTTAGCTCTATTAAAAGCTATACTCCATTCCATTATGTGTTTATATTGGATAGCAGTTAAGAGGACGGGCACCTGATCCAGTTGTAAGTCTATAACAGTTCGAGGCGTTGATCTCGATGTCAATGGTTTTTCAGAACAGTTGCGTTTGAGGTATGCCTTTCCACTGACTGGTGCCAAAATATATTCGTGATCTATAGGCAAACCCATAGAATCTGAACTGCGGTCCAAATGAGAGCGCATTAGTTTAACCATTTCTGGAAGTTCTAAATGACTGAAGAGTTTAGTATTTGTGTCCCAATAGGCACTAAAGCCCTCCATTTCTACCAATTTTCGCATATATTCTGAGTTATCTCTCGTCACATATTTTGGGACCCAATTCTCGTCAGTGCTGTGCGCAGAGAGGTTCTTAATTATGATTCCGGCAGCAAATGGTATGCCAGCAATTGTTGAGCTGTCCTCATATCTTATGTGAACGGATCTGATCTTCAGCTGAACGTTTTCAACGATATTACTGACAAAATTGGAGCCATAATTACGCCACGAAAAGTAAGAGGAGGCGTAATATGATTGGGACTCCTTTTCTGCAGAATCGTGAATAGCTTTCCACCGCGACTCAGTTGAGTCCAATTGAGATATCTTTTGGTTTTGTTCGTTCTTCGCCTCTTCCTCTTCATTGTACTGTAAAACCATAAATAGATTTAATAATCATTGAATAGGAATTGCGGTGAAATTAATCCTACACTGAAATCAGTGATGGGTCGGCCAATTAAAAAGAGCTCATCAATCGATATAACCCACGGCTCGCTTTTCAAACGATAGACAGGGATTTTCAGACTTATTTTGCCGATAAATCCTATTTAAAGATAAAGTCAATATTGTTTACAATTAGAGGTCAATTAAGTCAAACCATTGATTATTTCGAGAGGAAGTCCCATATGTTTGAGAGCATCCTTTCGAAGAGGAAGTCCTTCCAATTCGACTTCACCTGAAAGTCATAATCAAAATGTTGATAATTCTTATGAAATTCAAGTAAATCATACCATTGTGTAAAGCGATGGATAACTGGTCAGTGTTTACATTACCGAAGTATTCGCCAATATATGAGTTGAGAACCCACGCGACCAAAGAGGACAACATTGTTGTCAAAAGTAACCAACAATTGATTGAATCAAATTATTTAAGTCTTTTTCCACTTATTAATAATTTCACTTATATTTGATTCAATCATTTCATTGAATCGATTGATAACTCTATTCAAAAGTTTTGGTTTAATTTGAAAAACGAGTCAAAAGAGTAATCATTTGTAAACATAACACAAATCGATGCGAAAACTCGTGAATTGATATCAATTTATTGAATTGAAAACATTTGTAATACAAGTGTTTAATGTTTCTGTTAATTAAATTATTCAAATAATTTGTTGATTAAAACATTTGCTCATAAATCAAATGATTGCTTAAACGAAATAAAATGCGAAACTCATTCATTTTTGTATTTTAAGCGTAGAGTCTATTCAATTAACATCACATCAAAAGCCAATGTATTTGTGATGCAATACTTATACAATGATTTTCAGCTCAAAGTCATTGTAAAATTCGTCACAAATATCAATACATAGGGGAAGGATATAAACACTCTTTTGTATTATACTTTACTGTGAAGGGGCAGACAGACTGTAAATTCTGTTATGTCTTTTATTAAACACTATTCAAAGTACAGTTTTATTTGGAAAGAGTGCAAAGTCTTGAATGAATTTTCCAAAGCCTTGGCTGATCAGAATATAGACCAAGTTATTAATAAGCATTGACATATATATATATCCAGAGACAGCCAACAAAGGAAGAGGGAATTAAAAACTAACTTTTTATTTATGGTAGCACCTAGAATAGCAGACGAACCAGCAGATTTAAGTTCAAAACATCTATGACTTTTATATGAATAATTGAGTCCAATTATTTTGCGAGTTTTCAATTATTGATTCATTATTTCTTTCTTCCCTTCACTAATTAGTCATGATATATATGAAACTAATTTTGTACAAGCTCACTCTATCGATATTTAATGTAATGCATTGGTGCACTTTCAGTGCACCTTGGCTTTAGCTGTATACTCTTGGAAATGAATTTAGACGGTCTCAATTAAGACGTTATATAGCAGATAGCATTGCATTCAAATACTTAATTGGCTGATAGCGCAGTCGCAGTCAGCTTTAATATGATTGCAAAAGAGAAAAACGTCTTAATTGAGACCGTCTAAATTCATTCTCAAATGTATATCGCACATCCTTTTCGTTAATAGCTTTTAATGATTTGTCATAAATTGATTATATTTTGAGATAATATTTAATTTCAATACTTTTTTCCATTTAAACAAAAATTATTTTACAATTTTTTCTTCTTTTATAATAAATTCAATAAAACGATAAACAAATCGACAAAAACTCAAATATTAGTGAAAAGCTTTTACATAATTTTAAAAAAAAATTTGGATTTTGGAAAAAAATTTTAGTTTTAAAAACTTATATAAACTGAAAAGTGATTTGAATTTTCAGAAATTCAGTCAAAAATTAAACAAAATTTAAATACAATTGGATTTTATGATACAGTAAATAAGTAAACCTATTATTAAATACCAAAGAAATAAAACGTGAAGAACCGAATGTTTACTTATTGGGGTTGTGGTGTCAATTGTCCGGCAGACTGTTCCAGATTCTTAAGCAGTTGGTTGAGCCAATTGCGCGTCGATTTGTCGTCTTTAAGACAATTGACAAAAGTGTTGTCCTTAAGTTGGTCGGGAAGACACTGTCGAAGCGCTTCTCTGGCGCGTGGATTATCGCTCAGACGAAGATAGCATCGAATCACATGCTTAAGAAGTCTGGCCGACTGTTCCTTCGCCAACGACAATACCATTTTGCCCAAAATCATGGCTACGTGTGAGAAACGGTCATATGTTTGGCAGATATAAGAGAGTCCGGTCTCGTCCAGAAGTATCTTCTGAAGTATAAAAGTGGCCACAGTTTTGCTCAGTTCTGATCCGCTTTCCATAATTCTGAGGCAAAGGGGTATTATTTCAGTGGTGAGCAAAAAGTTGATCACTTGTTGTTCGTCAGTCTTGACCAGAGCTCCGATAACTCCCAGACTCGTCAGTCTTAAGTACTCGAACGGACGTGTCTTCGAAGTAGATGTCGTGTGAAGGAATGGGTATAAAAACAAAGGAATATTGGCCGCTAAGAAGGCTGTGCGGGTCTCCTGATGTGAGGCCACACATTGTAAGAGAGCCAACGCATTACACACTCGATTTGACTGATGGGCGGTCAGAGTCGGCGGGTTTATAGTCGGGTAGACTGTTATTATCTCTTGGAGTAGGGCTGCGATCGCACCGAATGAATGCCATAACATTGTGGCCAATTCGGGAACCACTTCACGCTTTTTGCTCAACTCTAACAATGCGTTCTCTCGGGTCTCGGCGTTTGACAATTCACTTATCCATTGATAAATCTTTTCCTGATCTACCGATTGTGTCGACTGGACGGGTGTGGAACCGGCTGTTGGATTGTTTGCCATTTTGTCCACTAATATTCAATTATCAGAGAAAATACATTTCAATTAAAATATTAATAAAAATATATTATAAAAATAATTATCAATTAATTGATACAAATCTTAAATAAAAATTTGTTTTAAATTAATTGTTTGGAAAACGTCTTCACTTTAATTGTTTTGAATAAAAGCATTGAAAGCCATTCAAAACCAGTTTTGAGTCAAAGCGCAGACATATATATCGCTCTCTACCGGACTCTAAACAAACTCACAGACACTTAAGCCTCTGCTCTCACCCTTTTATAGTTTTTTCACTCCAAAGAGACCAGTGAATGGTGAGATATCAAAAACGTTAACGTGTTTTGAGGAATTGTAAAACAGGTGAATTG
>JAQFZI010000563.1:0-14807 GCA_034695605.1 Eupelops occultus
ATACTAGGTCTGTAGGAGTTTTGAAATTTTTTAACATTACGTCTATGTACCTCCCCCTATACCCCCCCTGAGTTTGAGATTTTTCTATACCCCCCTGTCTCGACGGACCTCGGGCATCCCTGGTTCAACAATAACAATGGGGGCTAAATATCCCCTAATTTTTTTGTTCTAGAGGTACCCCTAGTTTCGGTTACTCCAACCCCCTTAGGAAAGGGTTGATAGAAAAAGCTTGAAAAAAATGCAAATTGAACTAAAAAAGTAAAAAAAAAATAGAAAACTTAACATTACTTTATTGACAGATATTAAGTCTGTAAATGGAAAGTTCAAAATTGTGAAATACATCTTTTAAAATGTTTCACCTCCTATCCACCTGTTTTTGATTTTTATTTTGAAAATTGAGACCACCTATTTAGACGAGTTTATGCATCACTGACATGTTTTATGTGTTCATTTCAGTATCAGATGAAGTAGAAAGTGAGACTCAAGGTCATTTAACAGAAGTTTCAGATCTAAGGCAAGATAATCAAAGACCAGTTCAGACTGAAACATCAGTTCTATTGGGCTCAAGTATAGTACCCAAAGAGGGAGTTAATCAAGTTTTGAACCCAGAAAATGATCAGGCATTCCCAACTGTTATCACTGGACAGAGGCGTCTAAATGAGCCACAAACTGCTCAACACTATATCCTTAAGGCTAAGACTTTGCGACCAATCATTGGATACACATCTTCTGTTCCGAAACAAAGTGTTGTGTACCAAGAAGTACAGCAGGGACAACCACTCACCTTAGAACAATATAGACTGGTGAGTTATAATTTATTTTAATCAATTTTTATTTAAAATAAGTTTTAATAAATTGATAAAAAAAACTAATTTATCCTATTATTTACAAACAATGTGTTGTTGAATATAATGCTATATATATATGTCGGGCAATATGAGTAAATGTAAGTCTCATTTTATTTTTTGTTAGTCTTCACAAGTAGTAAGACAGCCCGTAGCCCAGTATGAATTGCGCCCAGTTCAGCATGTTGTGCAACAGTCATCCAGACAACCAGCATATCAAGTAGCACTTCAACCTGTCAAAGGAGTTACACGTGAGTCACAGTATGTAATTCAAGCAATACCATCTAGCATCAACAAACAATCTGACATGGTAATCGCCGGTCTCTCCCAATTGAGACAACTACAACAACAACAACAACAACAACAACAACAAAACCAACAAGTTGACCAATTGTCTAACCAAGGACAAGAGGATAACTCAAATGAGAGACATGATGTAGACCTTCGTCCCGTAGTTTCTGGAGTAAAGGTCATCCAAAAAACAAATCATTTGCAAAAACAAGCGGTAAAAGGTAACCCAGTTCAACTTTCCAACCATAAAGTTATAATTGAAGAGAATGGACGACATGTTCCAGTGTTGAGCGGACAAAGAGTTATTGGTTATCAATTGATTGCAAATGAGCCTCAAATTCAACGCCAAACTCAACAACAGATCTCTAATCAACAAATAATTTCTCCGCAATTGAGACAACAGAGCGTACAATATATGCCATATATTGTTCAACAAATACCTAACTCTGATGTTCAACAATATTACCAAATGGTTTGTCCTCACACTATATAACAATAACAATAATTAATGGACTGATAAATATTTAATTTTAAGATGCAATCAATGCCTCAATCATATAGTCAACACCTACAACAACAGGGCAGCCAAATAATTGGATATATGCGTCAACCAATTATTGGAGGCCAACCTCAGCTATCCGTTCAATATTCACAACCAAATTTATCTCCAATGGAACATACTGTTGTACAGCCTTTGGGACAGCCAGTTGTTAATCAAATGGTAACACAATTGGAGCATGCAGAAAAACGAGGTCAAAATGTTCAAGGAATTCAAGGAGTGCAACAGATCCAAGATCATACAAGCAGAATTGGTACAAAAGGGGAAGATCTTCGAGTGAATCCATTGTCAGTTAATCAAAGATCTCATATTATGTTAGATTCCGGTCTCAAGAATGCAGTTAATGTTTAAAAAAAATAACTTTCAGTTATTAATTAAATACAACTCTTTCTAAAAGTTATGCCAAACAATAATTTACTCGATTATCTCTTTAAAACTGATATACAATGAGGTTAAAAATTACTTAAATATAATAATTAAATGTGTAAAACAACTTTTGATTAATAAAAGAAAACTTTGAGCATTAATTAATTGACAATTATTTTGAAAACTTTATTTTTTATCAGATGTTTATTGATGTCTACAATAATGTAATGTTCTTGATTAATAATTGATTAATTCGAGTTTCTTAAAGATAATCCCCTCAAACGTGCTGCTGCAGAAGGACTGGGAATACCCCTTCCAGAATAAATTACTGGATTAGGACCAAGTACATTTCCAGAAGCTGGAACTGAATATGGCGCAGAATATGGAACTGAAGACACTGATGTAGAAGGACTGGGAAAATCTCTTCCCGAGTAAATTACTGGATCAGGAGCGACAATATTTTCTGAAGAAGAATAGGGTATTGAAGAGATAGATGCAGGACTGGGTGTATCTCTGCCAGAATAAAATGTTGGATAAGAAGCAAGGTTAACTGGTGGAGCTGAATATGGTGCGGAATACCCTGATGCAGAAGGGTTAGGAATTCTTCTAGAAGAGTACATTGTTGGAGGAGTAAGGGAAGCCCGTGGGGCAGTATGAACTATTGATCTCATTTCGGGTATGAGTTGTCTTGAATTTGTTGATCTTGGTGAAATAGAAATGTTGCTAGTAGAAATAATAGTAGGAGGACGAGGACTTTCAATACGATGTATAGGTATTGGCTCTCTATTTGCTGAAGAGTGTCCATAATCTCGCCCAGCCAGATAAATTCTGGAATTGTCACCAGAATTTTGACGATATCTTCGAATAAGGTGAGGCTGTGCTGTCATAACATTTGTTCTAGCAGATGCTTGAGGTTTTCTATACTGTGGCCAAAATGATGGTTTATATGTTGTTTCCTGCAATCTATTAAGACTCCCAATCGAATTGATTAAAGACCTTGCTACATTAACAAAAATTAAAGAATATTTAAAATAAATATTTAAACTGAATTATTTAGAACTAAATAAATGGTATACAAATAGGTTGGTCATTTTTATTGAAAATTACATTCATGATGAAATTGGTGAGATCCAGACGATCCTGTATCATAACCATAATTGTATTCTCCTGAGTCAGTTTGGGAGTGATAACGAATAGGAGGGCGCACATAATCTTCACAAATAGCAACATTGAAGATCACCAATAAAATCAAAATTATATTAAACTAAGAAATGAGTAAAATTTAGAATTTAATACATTTTATAAAATTTATGATTAAAGTAATCAATGAATAGATAAATATATAAACATTTTATACCATTTGTTGGACAATAAGTAGAGAATAATTACATAAATTTTAATTTAAATCTTGAAATTAATATAAATGAAAAAAAGGTAATAAATTTAATTTCTATTTAACGATAACAGTCTTTCAAAAAGTTAAGCATAAAATAACATTTAACAATAATAGTACGGGAGAAGTGAAAACAATTTTGAAAGTAACCTTGGAAAACATCCTTAGTTGGGCAAAAGAAATTCAAAGTTTTTTCTCTAAACTGAATGATTCATATGAGTGGGTGAATTCACCTTAATATAAATATACTAAAATACAAAATTATTGCAAAAAATAAATCACTTTAAGAAATTAATGATCCAGTTATTCAACAATTGTAAGCATAAAAGAAAATTGATAGAGATCATAATTGGTGATAACCTACATAATTACACTATTAACAAGTCAAATAGAGAAGAGTGTATTTCCTACCGCCTAATTTTTTTAACTTAACACAAAAGTGGTGATAAAAATGTGGTCATTAATTACATTGAGAATAGATTATTACCAATTTTTAGTAATTTATTTGAAAAACACATCGAACCAAATTTGAAACAGTTTTTAGCTGACATGTGCTGTTTTATCTAAAAATCAGTTTGGGTAAAAATGATATCTTATTTATTAATTTAATTGAAAACTTTATTATTAAACTTTATTTAAATTATTTTTCACATTTTGATAACAATTTGTTTATCATTGGATACATTTTTTTGGTTAATTATTTCAAAATTGTTAACATTAGTCTCTTTTGTGATCTCCTCGTCTTTTAATTCAACATTTTGTTCAAAGGCAACATTTTTCAAGACAATTATGTCATTACTTTTATTGTCTTCGGATCCAATTTTACCGTTTGTCTGCATTTTTAAGTTATTATTTTCATCCAATAAAATATTTCGATTTCTTTTGATAAAGAGGTCCAATATATTAGCGAATGGTTTTGTGACCAATACGTTGACAATAATGGATAATATGAAAGTCAATATGTAATCAAATATCATTACTGTCCACTATTTCAAAACAAATTTTCAATTGTTATTTAATTTAATCAAAAATATTCACTATTTGATTACTCACTACATAATAATCGGTATAAAAGATTTGTTCCCGTGTTGTCCCTATTCTGTATATTATTATGAATAGATGTAACTGAAATCAAATTATAATAATAGAAGTAATAATATAGTAATTCAATGTACCAGGTTAGATTACATACAATGTATATTTCAAGCATTAGATAAGCAAAAGGTTTGAATCCTTTCCAACTGAAGAACTTATTGATGAAACCTAAATATTAATTTAAATTTAAATAACATTTAATTAATTGAAGCGAATATATATTTTAGCATGTTCAAATATATACCTGCCCTTCCTGTACTACAAGCGTAAAATGCCCAGCACCATCCCGCCCCATAACAAACTTTAGAGAATGCAATCCAATTGATTACTTCAGTGTTTGTTACTTTATATTCTGCGATGTTATAGTAGTTCCTGTGCCAAAATATTGCATAAAAGGTGAGGGCCCAACTGCATATCCAAATGGCTAATTCACCCCATCGGCCTCCAAGATAAGCATTTGGATAGCGTTTGACAAGATAACCGAGAAGAATTCCTACCACATAAAGCTGTACATGAGATTCAATTCCCCAATAATGATGAGTAACTGTTTTGGCGACGGTATCAAAGTTTATAGTTTTTTGACTATCAAATAGATGTGGGATTGAAAACAACAGTTTTGGAGCCAATGCTATGAATGAGCCCATAATTATCGCAATTATATTCCAAACCACTCCAACTTTGGGCCAATAATAAAGGACAAGTATTATTAACGGTGCCATCAAATATAGCTGAAAATCAGCCGCTGAATACCTATAAAAGTTAATCCAAACTCAACTCTAATCTTTCTATTTTAATTCAACTTACCATGATATCGGAACACACTGATAGCAAATAAGAATATTATTCATTATTTTATATATAAATAAGTTAAGATTTAGATTTATTACTTACCATGATCATATCTGGCCATGTCACATAGTTATTTATCATGAAAATAGTTGGCAAATAATTATCAACGCAAGGCCTCTGTATTAAATAAGTTATTAGTGGCCAAAGTGGACCTAGTTTACATAAAAATTATCATATAAATTTTTAGTATACCTTACATTTTAAGAACTTACCATCACCAAACAATTCTAGTACAAACGTAATTGCAATGGCAGCTAAAATGATCGGTATCATTCGAAGATATCTGTAAAAGAACCATTTAAAAGAAAATTTAAATATCATATCTGAATAATTCTACAGTTTAGTACACACTGAAGGGGTCTATGGAAAGGGTGGTTTTAATATTTATTGAGTATAAGTCAATAGTAAATTCGCTTAGAAAAGTACTAAAAATAATTGATTGAGTTTAAATTCTTTTCTATGCAAGTTTAATATTATCGTAAACACTGAATATCAAAACAACTTTTTCCATAGGACCCGTCCGTATATTCTAGACTGTAGTTGTCATCAACTGACCGGTAGATTCCATATTGAATGTAATCAAATTTTCCTCCATTTTTATCCAATTTTGACAAAAGTATATAACAAGTCATAAAACCTAATTCATTGACAAAAATAAACAAATTTTAAATAAATTAATAATAATGTAATTGAATTATGTTTTTCTGAGGAATACCTCCCATCAAAAAGAAAGTATCCGTCAAATTCCAATTAATGAAGAATATATATCTCAATTGATAACTGAATTTATAAGGAGCTGATTGTCGGCCTTTTTTAATGTGTAAGGGCAAAAGGCCGCTCTCATATTCATGTTGCATAAACATCCAGAAACAAAGAATGGCTCGAATTCCATCCATTGCAGAAAATTTTTCAAACTTCTCGGAACAGTTAAATATTGCCTTTACATTCGGTATTATTGAAAAACAATTGGTTATTCGCAAGATATTATGCATAGGCTGTCCTTCTATTGAAGATTTAGGAGTTATTTGTTTGTTCACCAAATAGATAACGGTGCAAATGACACAGATCAAAGTGATCAATACAATTGAGGTTCTGTTATATCATAAAAAAAATAAATAATTAATTTTCTTGAAATCTTCTCTAAACAATACATTGATATGATTTGATAGGTGTTGATGATTACAGGCTTTCCCATATAATCACAATCAGGGTGGATAATCATATTAAATCTGGTCATTGGAAAGAGAACTGCAAAGATAATCAATCAATTTTTGAACAAGTTGTCAGACATTATTTGATCCTTACTTTTATTAATAGCAAACTCCACGTCCTTTGGATCACAAGTGGACGGAATACAAATACCTGTTGGCAATCGAACCTTATCCGGTCCCAAATATTCAAGATATCTAATAATACCATAGAGAAACTGACCATCGGACTCTTCTTGAACATGTTCTCTAATAAAATTGGCCTCAACATTTGAAGAGTCGCTGCCGTTCAGCTGTTCCTTTAATTTTTTGGCATACATTTCGTCAATGCGTTTATTATCTTCTATATGTCTGGGATCTGCCGGTGGAAATATATTAGTGGGAATTCCCAGTGAACAATAATGGCCATAAATCTTTGGCTTTTCCTGGTAGTCATCGTTTTCCTGGTTATCCTGATCTGTACTTTCAATACTCAGGCATTCGTCATATTCGCCGAATGGTGGAGCATTTATTTGAAGTGAAGCCACTTTTCCCGAAGGCATTGAATCCAAAACTTGATAACACATAATAGACAATAAATTGATATAATTTTAAATTATGTGCTTGGTCAAAGCTAACAGGTTAAAGACATAAAGAGCTCAAAATATTTGCAAATATTTAACACTACAGAAACATTCCTCTAACTTCACACCATTTTTGACCACAATTTTGACCATGTCAAGTTAAAAAAAATGTTTCTGTATTTTTTTTAACATAATTTTTAAAAGATGTCTTTCAATCAATAACTTAATAAGACTTACATTTCATTGCCCATCGTTCGCCATTGCGGGCTGCCTGTCCTATTCTTACTAGGGATGCCATACAATCCGAAGGCAGATCAATATAGAAGAGCAATTCTGATAGTCTTGGTCCAAGTCTTTTTATGATTGGCTCAATTTTTCTGGTAACGTTTTGCTGATATTGATGTAAGCGTTTAATTCTGGCTATACTTTCACTAAATGTGTACGACTTTTGATTGAAATCCAATTGTTTTCCTTCTTCATAATCTTCTGGTAGAAGCAGTTCTGAGTAATGGTCAATGAATGTGTCGACAGTGCATTCATCTTCATCATCATCGTCATCATCATAATAGTCAGTTCCATTTATGGCCAGACTCCCATTAAAGTTGTTTCCTAGGTCACCTGAGAGTTCATAATCTAATTCATATTCATCTTCATTACAATTAATTATTTTAATCAAAATCAATAGAATTAAATATAAAAACTTTGAAAATTTAAAAATATTCATCTTAGATTATCATGGACAATTTTAATTATGATGATCAATACCACGATAGCATTACCAGAATGTACTTCGTGATGTTTTCAACAATTTTCTACAACAATCTCGACAAAAGCTTTACGTTATATTTAATTACGTTATCTTCAATTCACAGTCATATCAGACAAAAAACCGAAAATATTATGAAAGTATTGAATGTTCTTAAAATTGAAATTTCCTGAAGAAAGTCCACAACAAAACTATTAGTTATCTTTAGATATCATTAATATTTTTTTATATTCATAATTAATGGAAAACATAGAAATAATCAAGTAAATATTAATTATTAGTTTGAAATTTAAACTACATATTATCCTAATTATAATCTAATGAAATAAATAGTAATCACTTTAATTATTTATACATGTATATATTTTAATTAATATTTAGTTTAATAAAATTTAGTTAACATAATACTTGTGCTTAAATTTTCTGCTTGAGCTAGTTTATTTTGTTTTATGGTTTTTTCCATTTTTTTTATTTAAATGGTTAAATTAGATTTTAAATGATTATTGCTCAGATAACATTTTGATTTTGTCATTTTTAAATGTAATCAATCTTCAACTTTAGTTTAAATATATTTATATTTGTTCTTAACCTTTATTTTTAGCAAATTTCATAATCTAATCAATCACATTAGTATTTATCCAGTAGTATTTCTCATTGTTCACAATGGTCAAGCACTTTCAAGATTAAAACAAAAAATTATTTAACATTTATTCAATTGATTATTAATTGACTGTTATTTTCATCTCAAATAATGCAAAATGAGATTCACTTTTAAATGAGTTTCAATACAATCAGTATATTCAAGAAATTAAAGTAAATATTTGAAAATCTTGATATTCATTGTTTTGAGGAATCATTTAAAATAGAATCAGGAGCAAAAATCCTTATTTGTACAATTTAAGTTAATTATTTGTATAATTTAATTCAGTTTCAAAGTATAAAATAACTGGGTGGTTTACAAAATAATACATTTATTAAGTAAATACTGTCCAACAATATCTTTAGCCAAACTTTGATTTGAGCCATGAGTGAACACAGTTTTTATGATGATATAGTTATAACTGGAATATCTGGAAAATATCCTGGTATAAAAATAAACAGCTCAAATTAAATTTTAAATTTCATTTTTTTCAAAGAGTGCGATAATATCGGAGAATTTGCCAAGAAACTCTACAATAAAGAAGATCTTGTTACCCATGATGAGAGGCGTTGGCCCAAAGGTGTTTAATTAAATTTAAATTTTTAACTTATTTTTCTCTTGAAATGAACTATTTCAATTTTTTGCCCTAAAAAGATTTTTTTGGAAATGCTAAAGTGGGAGTGGGAAAAGTGAACGGCCTAGACAAATTCGATCATAACTTCTTCAAAGTTGATGAAAGTGAAGCACATTTAATGGATTCGCAAATAAGAATACTATTGGAAGTGGTCTTCGAAACCATTTGGGACTCAGGTTTGACTTTAACTTTGAAACAATAAAAAGACTTTTATCTAATCCTTACATTCAAAAAAGGAACGGATCCCTTGACATTAAGTGGTACCAACACCGGGGTATTCGTAGGTAACTGTTTTGATGAATTCATTACAGCCTATTCAAATATTGGAGAAATGCCTGCCTATAGACAGCATATACCACAAACTATTGCACATAAGTTCAATCTTAAGGGACCAGCGATGGCCGTGGATACAGCCTGTGCTTCAAGTTTTACCGCACTGAATGAAGCCATCATTTATTTGCGCAATAATATATGCGAAAATGCAATTGTTGCCGGAATCAACTTAGGGCTGAGTCCAATCATGCAATTTCAATTCTTTAAACTCAATATGCTTTCACCCGACGGTAAATGCAAATGTTTGGATGAATCGGCCAATGGTTATGCAAAGGGAGAGGCAATCGTTGCTATTTTTCTCCAGAAAAGACCTGCGGCTAAACGTATTTATGCGACACTTATTCACACGAAGACTAATAACGACGGATATGAGGAAATGGGTATCACATTTCCCACCTGGCAATCACAGAGAGACCTTATGGAAGCCACTTATGCCGAGGCAGAGGTCAATCCACATGATGTCCACTACATTGAGGCTCACTGTACCGGAACTCAAGCAGGAGATCCTGAAGAGATGAGAGCTATCTGTGATTCCATGTGTTCAGGTATGAATTACTAATTCTTAAAACTCACTGAAAAAAATCGAGAATAACTTAACTTAAATAAATAATCAGGAAATAGAAAAACCCCCTTACTCATTGGAGCCCATAAATCTAATATTGGACATACAGAAGCATCCTCTGGTGTTTGCGCTATGAGTAAAGCCATAATTTCTTTGGAAAACGAGTCGATTGCATCCAATATTAATTATAAAATCCCAAATCCTAAGATAGAAGGCATTCACAAGGGTTTACTCAAACCAGTTGTTGAGAACACAGCCTTTTATTGTGATATCGTTGCTATTAATAACTTTGGTTTCGGTGGTTCTAATATCCATACTATTATTAAATCACCAAAAATTCGACCGAAAAGACATAATAATAAAATTGTGGACAAAATCCCGCGTTTAGTCCATATGTGCGGAAGGAATGAGGAATCGGTTCAATACTTTTTCGGTAATCTCTTTGAAAAACCAGAAAAAATTACCAGAGATTTGTTGGCTCTTATCAATGATATTTCAAAAACCTGTCCTTTTAAGAAGGATGCAGCTTATGGTGGAATGACTTCAAGGGGTTTCGCACTCATTGAAAGTGGAGAACAAAATTTTAAAGACATTAAAAATTTTAATATCAAAGAAGTTAATGAAAAAGATAGAGAGGTCTGGTTTGTGATGTCAGGAATGGGTACTCAATGGACAGCAATGGCTAAGGATTTAATTCAAATCGATATCATTGAGAAGTCAATTAAGAATTTATGTGAAATAATGAACAGATATTCCATCGATTTGTGGGATCTTCTGATGAATGAGAAGCAAAATATTTGTGATTCAGTTATGAACTCATTCTTAACGATAGCCGCCATTCAAATAGCATTAATTGATTTACTCGAAGAACTGGATATAAAACCCAATGGAATAATCGGTCACTCAATTGGAGAACTGACCTGTGCTTACGCTGACAAATGTCTGACAGCAGAAGAGGCAATAATAATGGCCTATTGGAGAGCAAAATGTATTGCCAATAGTACTGCTACCCGAGGAAGTATGGCTGCAATTGGTTTGGGAGTCAATAATTGTGAAGCTCTCTGTCCTTCTAATGTATGGATAGCTTGTGATAACTCCGACGATTCGGTGACTGTAAGCGGAAATTGTGAACCGATTAAAAATTTCTTGAAAACATTAAAAGATAATAATATTTTTACGGCTGAAGTCGAAAGCAGTGGTATTGCTTTTCACTCACCCCTAATGTATTCTATTAGAGAAGAACTTACAAAGAAATTGACGACTGTTTTGAAAAATAACAGAAAAATGTCTACAAAATGGATATCAACCCATTATAACTATCAGGATAAACGATTCAAGAATATATCTGCTAATTATTTTGTAGACAACCTATTATATCCCATTTACTTCAATGATGGCCTCAAAAATATACCACCAAATGCTGTGGTTATTGAAGTCTCTCCTCATTGTTTGTTGCAATCAATTATTAAACGAAATTTGGGACCAAATATTTCATACATTCCTTTAATGAGGAAAAACGATAATAACATAAATGTTTTGCTTTCAAGTATTGGAACTCTTTATACACTAGGATTAAACCCCAGTATTGAAAAGCTGTATCCCAGAGTTCAATACCCTGTTTCAAATGGCACCAGAATATTATCACCTCTTTTCAAGTGGAATCATACGAACAGTTTTACGGTCACAAAATATCCAGAATTTTTCAACTCATCATCAAAGATGACCCAGGGATTCTCCATCAATTTAATGGTAATTAACCCACAATCTTTTCATTAATCTATACTTACAAAAACATTGCTTACCATTATTTTTAAAAACAAGGATAAAGAAGATTCTTATATCACCGGACATTGCATTGATGGGCATAACCTTTACCCTGGAACGGGCTATTTAATGTTTGCTTGGAAACAGTTGGCTTCCTATTACAAGGTCAATTTTGATGAGATTGGGGTAGAATTCCGAGACGTAGTTCTCCATCGAGCGACAATTGTCCACAAAAAAGGCGAAACTAACTTCAGTGTAACCGTTGATGAGAACAGTGGCCAATTCATAATCAGTGAAAATGGTTCAGTTGTTGTGACAGGCAAGATTTTTGCTTTGAGCAGATTAGATTCAAGTCTTCAGTTTCAATACCTTTTGGATGAGACACCATTAGTCTCCAGTGATGATCAAGTGTTGAAAAAAGCTAACATATATAAAGAGCTAAAACTGAGAGGTTATGACTATGGACAGACCTTTAAAGGAATATCGGAAGCCTGTTTAAATGAAAAAAATAAGATCAAGGCCAAAATAGAATGGACAGATAATTGGGTTATCTTCACTGATTGTATGATACAAATGGCTATTCTTGGTATCAGTTCAAGAGGACTGTATATACCTGTTCGCATAGACCTTTTGCGATGCGATCCCTCAATACTATTGGCTGAAATTAAACGAAATTCACTTCAAATGGATGCCATTTTTGATTATAATTTAAGAATTGGTGTAACCAAAGGCCTCGAATATTATGGAGTGAAAGCAAATTTGATTCAACGAAACATCAATTATCAGAAACCCATTATCGGTGACTACAGTTTTTCGCCATTCTTTGAGAAAATAATTAATCCAAATGAAAACCAATTGAGACAATATTTAGATGTCTGCGACCATTTGACCAAAAATATTGACAAAACCATAAATGAAGAGGACAACCATGGCTTTCAAAATGGGTTAAGTGATGATATTCTTCACAATAAGGAAACTTCTCTTTATTCTCTCCTCAAAGATCTTCAACATAAAGATCTAACCGCCGATAATGTTCTTCAGAATCAAAACTTTTCAATTATTGAGAATGACTTCTATTTGAAGACAATTTTCGATAAATCATTGTTTGATTCGCAACTTTTGACCGTTTATTTCAACAAAATTTCAATTGATATGAATGTTCTTGAGATCAATGAAACCAATCATCTTATTTGTGGAATGGTTTTCAAGTGTTACGATCCGTATGATTATGACGTCAGTCTTAATTACTTTTTACTCCACCCTCGACCTGAAGAGTTGCAAAATCAGTTGAACACTTCTATTGAGACAATCAAAATGGCATCTGATTTGACAGAACTTCCCTCTAATAAGTGCCTCAACCAATTGGATCTAATTATTTATAGACATACCGACAAAAGTATGAAAAATTTGAAGCAATTATTTCAATCAATTTATAATAAATTGAAAAACAGTGGCTTTTTTCTTGTTGTCATCAGAGATGGTTTGACATATTCTGAGTCATTTATTCGAAAGCTTACAAACTCTAAGATATCAGACACTAAAGTGAATCAAATACAAACTTTAGTAAACGATTTGGGTCTGGTCTCCATTGGTATGTCATACAATTCATTTGGTGCCAAAGTTTTTCTCTACAGAAAACTTACCACTGATTTGGTGGTCGAAAGACAAACATTTATTAGAATAACAAATAATTTCGATCAATGGATTGAAGAACTGAAGATTCAGTTAAAATCAATTAATTCTAGACCTGAAGGAAACAATATTTGGTTGTTAGCCAATGATGGCAGTCCAAATGGGGTGCTAGGTCTTTTTAATTGCTTGAGAAAAGAACCAAATGGACATAGAATTAGATGTTTTTATGATTGCGATAATAATAGTGAAAAGGATATGGATTTTAAATCAATTGTCTCTAAAGATTTGAATTTCAATGTTCTCAAAGACAACAGTTTTGGTTATTATAAGTTGAATATCAGAGATATTAATACAATTACTGACAACATTTTTACAGAACATTGTTTTCTCAACACAAGTACCAGGGGTGATCTAACAAGTCTAAAATGGTATGAATCTCAACACAAGCATTGGCCGATTGGAAGAAAGGATAATCAGATATTAATTCATATCTATTATTCTGCTCTCAATTTCAGAGATGTTATGTTGGCTTCGGGTCAGACATTAGTTTATAAATAAATTATTTCAATTAATATTCAATTTTTATTAAAATTAAGGTCGACTCCCAGCAGACGCACTGCCCGGAGATATGGCTCTTCAGGATTGTATACTTGGCCTCGAGTTTTCGGGAAGAGATGAAAATGGGAATCGAGTGATGGGAATGGTTCCTTCCAAAGCATTGGCCACCACTTGCGTTGTGGATAATGTAGATTTCTTGTGGCCTATACCTGATTATTGGACAATGGAAGAAGCATCGACTGTTCCCTGTGTTTATGCTACAGCTTATTATTCATTGATAATAAGGGGACGTCTCAAACGGGGTGAGAAAGTACTCATTCATTCAGGGTCTGGAGGTGTGGGTCAGGCGGCTATCAATATATGTTTGGATATGGATTGTGAGCTCTTCATTACTGTTGGATCGCATGAAAAGAGGAATTTCCTCAAAAAACTTTTCCCAAAATTAAATGATCGAAACTTTTCGTCTTCACGTGATTTAAATTTCAAAACCCATGTAATGCAGTCCACAAACGGATTGGGTGTTGATCTGGTACTCAACTCTTTATCCGATGACAAACTGAAAGCTAGTTTGGAATGTTTGGCAAAAAACGGGAGGTTTCTGGAGATCGGAAAATACGATATGTCTGTTAACACAAAACTAGGTTTAAATAACTTTCAATTAATTATTTAATGTTTAGTTTTTAACAAAAATTAATTTATTATCTGATCTCAAGATATGTCGGAATTGATTAAAAACAAGTCATTTCACG
>JAQFZI010000564.1:0-14803 GCA_034695605.1 Eupelops occultus
AGAGACTAAACAGTCTAAAGCGGCGATCCTTTCGTTGTGTGACCAGTTGTAAAATGTCTTAAGCCATTCTTCCAAACCATTTGGATCCGTCCAGTGATCAGTTGTTTCTTTAATCTCGTGATTACTTTTATTAATACTATTATTCGTTAAATCAATTCCAGTGATCGTCGGTTCCGTTTTGTTCACTAAATTGAAGTAATCGATGGCTTCGTTTTCTGGAGAGTATTGTCTGCAATTGAGGGCTGAGTTGTTTGCAGACAATTGTGTCGAAACACATGCTTTTCCTAATTTGGCTTTTTTTATGGCAATACTCTTATTATAGTCATCACAAACATTATGAGCAGAATCGCAGTCATCACTCATTGATTCTCTTTTACCGCAAATAATGGCCGAACTTTTGTGTCCAAAATCATCGTTCAATTCATTAATACTTTTGTTGACAATCGTGGAGTCGATTATCGACATCTCTTCACTGATTAAGTCCATTAAAATATATTATCGTTAAAAACATCAAAAAATATTATTTAAAACAAAATTTGGTTAATTTAAAAACAAATAACGGTTTAATTGTTTAATAATTTAAAAACCAATTCACAAATCAATTAAATGTTTACAAAAAGAGTCATTTGTCAGCCATTTGCCACTTGTTTACCATAAATATTACGTTACAACAAATCAAATAACACTCGTATAAGAGCCCAACTACTGTCCCCTCAATTTTCTAGTTTTCGTTTCATTTTTTCGACACTCATTTCGAGTTAAGTGTGTCTAAAATATATTTTAAGATCAACCAAGATGCTTTCCTAGTGTTGAAGGCAAGTTTTTATCGCAATCATGGTAAATAAGTTTGTGTTGGACCTTTGACATTTAAAAATGTACGGTAGTATTTGTGTGGCCCTCACACAATATCTACTAATATTGTGGTAAATTAAGAAATACTTTGAGAATAATTTGCTTAAATTGGAGATAATATAATCAATACGTCAATAATGGGCCACAAAATCAATATCTAGTGATATGTCAATTGATTATCTTTGAATCAATGCATTAGTTCTAAAATATCTTTTGACTGATATTATGTGATCACAACTGCATTAATGGTTTATGAAATTTCAGGTAAATTATCGCTTTTAGACATTGAATTTTTACACAACCTATCTCATATTTCGATTTTATAAAAATAAATCATCTGTCAACATTCAAATCCATTTATATTTATTTAGAAAATGATTTGCAAAAGAATTCTTGTGCTGACCATTAAATGATTTAATGTTCTAAACTCGGAATCAAATTTTTCTTCTAATTGGTTCTGTTTTTAGTAAATCCAAAGAAATTTTCATTCATTGGATGATTTGAATGGAGTTTAATTGATATTATAGTTGTTTTTATTCAAAAACCTTGATTATTGATTTTGAAATTTGAATCGAAGTCATTTTTAAAGTAAATATTTAATAATAAATAAAATTTAAGGCAAATTCATTGTTTAGTTCATTGATTATTATACGTGTTTTTTGTACAAAAGAAATATTCTCTTGTTATTCATCAGAAATTATTAAATGTGAATAAATTATTTCTATTTTTATTCAGTTTAATAATTCTTTGCATTATTTTTTGTGAATAAAAGATTTTCTCCGATTATACACTTAAATGACTCAAACACTTGACTATTAATAGTAGAAAATGTTTTGAATATTTTTTATGTTAAATCTCTATTATAGCAATCTATCAATTTATAAGTGGAAGGGCTCTTAATAGTGTACAAGATGCTACTGTGCAAATTTCCTTATATTTCTGGTACATTGTATTTGATAAGTGCTTAAAATAATAAATTTTTAAATGTCCTTGTACAGTACAACTATGTTTTGAAGAGAATATTGGAGCTCTTTTGCTATTCCGCCTCAGATTATAATAAAAATTATAACTAAGAATGTGCTGAAATTTGCAAAACCAACCTAACCATATCAAACCATATCAAACCTTATCAAACCTGACCAAACCTATTATAGTCTTGGATAACATTGAATATACAACTTTATGGCATTATTCAAAACTCTGTTAAATGTGAACCAAATCTTTACGATTTTTAAAGGCTTTTCTGTAAATCGCGATTCTCTGAATTCGGAAAACATTTATTTATTGAATAACCAAGAATAAAATTTTAGGGTTAAAGGTATTTAACAAAATAAGAAATTATGAAATACTTGATAATAATTGCTTATTTGATAACATATTTTATTTATAGAATATATTTCTTATCAAACATTTTTAACGATAATAATTCTATTTAATACAATTGTATAATTGATACATATTTAGTAGCCTTTCCCTTCCCTTCTTTTTACTCAAAGTCTTTGAAATGGTCGATAACAAGAATTATTTGCGAAAGTTTTCAGAAAATTTGAAAAATGAAAGCAAAAATTGATTATATGTTTGAAAAAAGCTATTGAAATATGCGATGAATTGAATGTCATTCTTATTAATGAATTTTCTTTTGTGGTTCTCTTTAGTGGCGTTCAATAAATATGTTATGATAACAGAGCTATAACTTTCTTGTTTCGAATTTAATAACCCATGGGTATGATTTCACTTAATTGGCCTAGTTTAAGATAAACCAAAGCAGTCGTGTGTTGATAAGAGACCCGTATTTTGCAATTCGTATACTTTATTCTGTGTTTTGTAGCAAACAGTGAATCTATAAGAAAAAGAGTCATTGCTATGCATTACAAACACTAAATCGTATCAATCGTATGGAATCAATACTATTGATTCAATAGAGAGCACTGTATAGCACTCCAGTGCAGTCTTAAACATAACATAAGATAAGATGAAGACCTATTTTACTATTAGTTTTATTCAATTTGTTTTAATTTGAAAAATGTTTCGTTAAAAATAGTTTAAAACATTTTTTTATTCAATAATAATAATAATTATTATTATTAATTCATTTGAATGAATTGTCAGTTTTCAAAGACATTTGGAACAGTGGATGACCTGAAGGCCATCCAAGACATTCAAATAATACAAAATGTTGATCAAAGAATATCGGATTCCACTTCCACTGTCTGTCGAAGAGTACAAAGTGGCTCAACTCTATATGATTGCCGTAAGAAACACTTTTTCTTATAATAGTTTTCTTTTGTTTCAATTTTTTTTGCTTTTATTTAGTTTTTATTCAAAACTTTGATTTTTTTTAATAAATCAGAAAAAGAGTAAAGAAGAAACGCAGGGAACTGGTAGTGGTGTAGAAATCCTTGTGAATGAGCCCTATGATGATGGGCCAGGTGGATCGGGACAATACACTCATAAAGTATATCATGTTGGATATCATTTACCAGGTTTAAATAGATATTATGATAATTATTTGCAATATTTCAGTAATTATTATTTCAAATGAAAGGATGGCTCAAAGCTTTATTACCAAAGTCTGCGCTCATAGTTGAAGAAGAGGCCTGGAATGCCTATCCATACACAAAAACTAGATATACCTGTCCTTTCGTAGAGAAATTTTTTATAGAAATTGAAACGAAGTACTTCGACGACAGCGGTGGTCGAGAAAATGTCTTCGAACTCAACAATTCTGAGCTCAGATCTCGAGTCGTTGGTAATTAAAGATTTTAATATTTATTTCAAATAGTTTTGTAATAATTATATCTATTGAATGGAAAACATGTTATTATAGATGTGATCGATATTGTAAAGGATCAGCTCTACTCTTCTGACTATAAGAAGGAAGAAGATCCCAGATTCTATGTCTCGGAAAAGACAGGTCGCGGACCTCTCAGTGAGAATTGGGTCGAAGAGTATTGGAATGCAGTGAGAAGTGGTAGAAAAATTGGTGATCAAAATATTATGTGCGCTTACAAGTTGTGTAGAGTTGAGTTCAAATACTGGGGAATGCAAACAAAAATTGAGAAATTTATTCACGACTCAGGTTTTCTATAAAATTATATTTTCCTTCAATTTTATCAAATTAGTGACTAAATTGACTCTCAATTGAATAGCGCTCAGAAAAACAATGGTAAGAGCCCACAAACAGGCCTGGACTTGGCAGGACGAGTGGGTATACCTTACAATGGCTGATATTAGAAAATTGGAGAAAGAAACTCAAGAATATCTGAAAACCCGAATGTCTGGCAATAATGACAACTCAATAGATGAAGATATTAATCAACAAAACCTAAGTTCCAGTATTTCGGGACAAGAAATCGATTTGAATGTTATCGATAAGGATAATGACAACTACGAGGACATAATCGCTATGGAAGTGCCCAAAACAAAGACCTCTTCATCGCATACATCGCTTACATCTAAACAATCGACTTCTAGAGAACAAGAATACGGTGACGGAAGAAGAAGATTGTGGTCCAGAAGTAATTCAAAAACTGGTATGTCTTCTCTTTTTTGTTGTTATTATAACTTATATAGTTATAAATATTTGTCAAATCAATGGGGGTTTACATCAAATGTATAAACAGTTCATCTATTTATTGGTAATTTACGTTAAATTCTTTTGGAGATAAAGAGTAGAGACATAAAAATTATTTATTTTCAGATAACTTTTGCGCTTATTTTCTCTAAATTACGATATTCTTGAAACTATTTTTAAAGCAGACATAGCCAAGGGGGTCAACCCAAAATCCTCCCTGAGTTCGAAAATTTTGGAAACCTCTCTGTTTTTTAAAGCGCCAAAAAGACCCCCTTGCAAATTTTTTCAGATTCAATTCAAAAATTAACTAAAATTTTAAGACAATTGGGCTTTAATATAGGTTTTGAGCATTAAACTGATAATAAACTTGCATAGAAAAGGTATAATCCATTAAATTTAGACCATTTTATGAGTCTAAACACTGAAATTCTATTAGAATAACCCTTTTTATAATTATTTGAAGATTTATAGTAAAAATTGACAATAATTTTACATATTGCTATTTGTCGAAAAATGTCTAAAAGCACTTAAGCACTGAGCTTGGCTATCCCTGGATTAAAGCAATACTTAGAAATAGCCATGGACATATCTTTAATCCAATGGGAATATTGTCAGAATTACATATCTATATTCATAACAAACTTAAAATATAGTTATATTTTGCTTAAACTAATTAAAGACTATCTTTGAATAAAATAAAACAATTTATTAAAAATGGTATTTTGAAAAACCTCTATTGAATGATAGTTAGAACATGTTCAATTTGTTCAATTAGTTTTTACTCAAAATATTTATTTAATGTTTAGGCGAATATGACTTACAATTAGCCAATTGGAAAATGGAAAGTATAGTGAAAGAGCCAGAATCTAGTTCTGATGATGAGTTCTATGACGCCGAGGGTATGACTCAATTCTTTCAAATATTCTTTTAATAAATAAAAAACTTTAATATTAGAAATTTTAAACATCAGTCCACTGACAAAATGGAGTTCTCTTGAATTTATATCTTCGGATTTTCAGCAGCACAGTCAGCAAAGTGTGGACACCGCCGATGACTGTAAGACTATTTTAATATTTAAATTAATAAAGTTTTAAATCAATTCTTTCGATTAAAAGCCGATAACATATTTTCTGAGACTTATATCAAACGCATACAAACAGAACATTCAAAGCACCCGAAAACAGCGTTCCTCAACAGAAACAGTGTTGACACTACATCACTGCCGAGTTCACCCACCCATCAAACTCCCTGTCCAACTGATACTTTAATTATGATTCTTCACGGGGGAAGTTTACTCGATAACGGAACAGAAGTTAATTCGAGCAAAAACTCAGATATAACCACATTTCGGAGTTCACTGGAAACTGTTGTTCGTCAACATTATCCTCGACTAAATGGAAGGATTGCATTTCGATTAGTACCCTGTCCAGCTATTTGCTCCGATGCTCTGGTAGTCCTCTCAAGTTTGAGTCCTTACAGTTTTCAAGCCTCACCCTCTGCTATTGATGGAGTATTTCATACTTTTGATGCCGTTCCCATTGGAAGTCTCCCTCTATTCGCAGTTTCATCGCATGAATATCACGAAAGCGTTTCAAAAGTTATTTCATTAATAAATCACACTTACAGTGAATTCTTAAAAAGTGAAGAGGGATTGGGATTTGGTGGTCAGATATGTCTAATCGGCGATAGTATTGGTTCAGTCATTGGATTCGATGCTTTGTGCCGATCGGGACATTCCTGTGGGAGTCAATTCGGTAGTGAAGCCAGTATTCCCGATCTCTCAGATCCATTGAAAACACCCGAACCTTCGATTTCACAGAACTCTAAACCCATATTAACTCCGCGTCAAAATCCATTGATCTCAATCAGTGATGGCAGCGGTAATGAAGACGCAGAAGAGGGCACCGCTTCCAAAACCAAAGAAAATAAATCAAAAACTTTGCCGTCAAAGACAGGCCCTTCAACTATTGTAAGACCTTATCTCAAATCACACTCACATCCTGGAGATCCAAGTGATGAGAGTGCAACCCATCGACTTTTGACCGCTCCTCTACCACGAAGAAGAAGTTCCTGTTCAAGTGATCAAAGTTGTTGCCATCGTTTCGACTTTGAAGTCACTGACTTTTTTATGTTCGGGTCTCCACTCGGACTTGTGCTCACTTTTAGGAAAATGCTTTCCATCGATGAGAAGACCTGTAAGTCTAACGAACAAAGTTTTGTTTTCAATTAAAATTGTGTTATTGATGGACAGGTCCTCTCCCGAAGCCTTCGTGTACTCATTTATATAATCTCTTTCATCCGACCGATCCATCAGTACTTCGTTTGGAACCGCTATTAAGCGCTCGATTTTCTCACATTCCACCCGTAAATGTCGCTCGATATCAAAAATATCCGTTAGGGGACGGACTGCCCATTCATTTGCGTAAGTATTTCAAAAGTTTTAATTCTTAGATTAAAAATATTTTCCAAAAAAGTCGAATATCTTCAGACATATTCACATTTGTTTACATCTGAGACGACACCACAACTAAGTCATACCTACTCAACGATGGGACGACGTCCGAGTGAAGTCAGTATTGCCAGCAATTTATCGCTAGCACCCGACTCACTCACACTTCCGAATATCAGTTTATGTAAGCTTTTGTTCATATAATTATAATAATTGTTTATATAATTAATTAATTAATTGCTTTAAATAATTTTATTGTTTAATACATTTATTGTCTTATTATTGGTAATAATGAGGACATTCCCGGCTTTACTCAGCTTAGCTTCAAAAATATCTAATGATTGATAATTTAATAGTAACCCAGAAATGGTGGGGCTCTAAACGATTGGATTTCGCGCTTTACTGTCCTGAAGGGCTAAATAACTTCCCGGCGCACGCATTACCCCATCTTTTCCACGCGAGCTATTGGGAATCAAATGATGTCATTTCATTCATATTGAGACAAGTAATCCATTTCTTTAAAATAATTTATTTAATTTGAGTTATCTTTTCGTTTGACAGATATCTCGCGTCGAATACACGGCTTCGATATTAGACTCGGAAAAAGAGTCACATACTTTCACTCCATGTCAGCCCAGAGAAAAATGGCTTAAGAAGAGAACATCAGTGAAGCTGAAGGTGAGCCGAGTACGTCATCACTCAGACATCATTCTTGAATTTAATTTTGGTTTACTTTGTTTCTAATATTAATATCTTTTTAAAGAATATAACGGCTAATCATCGCGCAAATGATGTCATTGTTAAGGAGGGTTCAATTCAAGTCATTTCTGCCCGTTTTATGTATGGCCCACTCGATGTAGTGGCGCTCACTGGCGAAAAGGTTGACATTCATATAATGAAGAATATTCGTTCGGGAGAGTGGACTTTCCTCACTACTGAATATACTGATAAGTCGGGTCGAGTTAGTTATACCATACCGGAAGACAAAACTCTAACCTGTGGGTTATATCCGGTCAAAATCGTTGTCAGGTATATTTCAATTTTAATAGACATATGTTTCTCTTACATTGTTATATACCCATTGAAATGAAGGGGTGACCACACGTCTATTGATTTTTATTTGGCTGTTGTTCCCCCTAAAACTGAAGCCGTTGTCTTCAGTATTGATGGGTCTTTCACCGCAAGTATGTCTGTTACCGGAAGGGATCCTAAAGTTAGAGCCGGAGCCGTGGATGTGGTTCGGTACTGGCAAGAATTGGGTTATCTTATTATATACATAACAGGCCGTCCAGACATGCAACAGGTCTGTTGTTTAATCTTCTATTTTCTCATTTATCTGAATATTTATTGAAAAATTATTAGCAAAGAGTGATCTCATGGCTATCACAACACAATTTTCCGCACGGATTGGTCTCTTTCGCAGACAGACTTTCAACCGATCCGCTCAAACATAAAGCCGAACATTTAAAACTTCTTCAGAACGAAGTATTAAATCTTTTGAAACTTTTTTTTGGCAACTGATTGATTCAATTGTTTTTCTTCAATTGTTTCGATGAAGACTGAACTGATATTCCAGGCCGCCTATGGCTCGAGTAAAGATATAGCTGTTTATCAATCCCTTGGTTTGAAAGTAAATCAAATCTATATTGTGGGCAAAGTCTCTAAAAAGCAACACTCGTTGGCAAATGTGAGTCATATCTTATTTTATTTTAAATTAAATATTTTATTAATGGTTTAAATAAATTTAAATAGATTTTAAGTGAGGGCTATGCGGCTCATCTCAATGAATTGATAGCTCACGGATGTAATAGACCAGCTCAAGGCAATGCTCGGATGATTCTCCCCAGGGGAGGTTTCGGAGGTGTACGACACCGGCGTTCGGCCAAAGCTAAGCGAACAATTTCTTATCCCCTGACATCTCAGGTGTCTATGCCATCGGTCTCACCGCTAACTTCTGTGTCGAATACGGCTCCGCCGACCATTAATAGTGAGTCCACTTCTTATGGTTTTTTTAAAAGCAAAACATTTAAAGAAAACAAACAATAAATAAGTCATAATATAATAATAATAATAATAATTATAATAAAATAATGCAAATAATTAGACAAAAGTGCTTTTATAATGGGTTGAGACCCAACTTGACCACTTATTGTCTGAAAAATACCACTCAAATCATTTCTTCCTTCAAAAGTTTGGTTTGAAATTAGAAATTCATAAAAATTTTATTAAAATATTAATAAATTTGATTCAATATTGAATTCAAAAGTTTTGAATCAAAACGAGTCAGACATTAGTGAATCAAACGAAAGGATAGATAATTAATCAATAGTTAAATAATAATTAAATTTTTGTTTAAAATTTATATGAGTTTACATTTGTTCTGAAAACTACTTAATTTAGTTGAAAATAAAAATATAATTAAAACCATTAAAAGCGGTTCAAAATATTGAAATCTGTCATAAAATGAATTTCTTCCGAATATTAAAAGTTTTTAATCATTTTATTGACGTTTTATCGTATAATTCAATAATTTTTACTCTTTTTCTATTTGAAAATATATTTGATTTTCTATTTGATGTGATTCTCAATATTCATAAGTCAATAATATTCGTAAATCTGTTGTTAACGTAATTATAAGTAATTGGGTTTAATTGAAAACATGCCAAACATTGCATTTAATATCCAGATAAGTGATAAATTGGTGAAAATTGAAGATAAAAATAAATTATCAAGTACATATTTTATGTTTATATTAGATGCAAAGTTCGGGATCTTTTTAGTTGAGATCAAATAATATAAGAGTTTATCTGAAAATTACTTCTATAATATGAACAAAACAATGCAATATTTGATTTATTATATAATACTTTTGCAGAATATTCTGTATTTATTGAACCGCACATTAAGTCAATTATAATTCGTTTGAATAATAACTTGAAAACCGAATAATAAGATATTTGTTGAGAGAATTATTTTTATAACAGAAAATAATTTAAATTGAAATTTAAATAATATATTTGAGTTGAAAACCAGATCAGAATTTCCATTAGTTTTCAAACACTTTATTGTTGTTGAGAATAGAAATCATATAAAATATTGTTTTTATATATAATTTGTTAAAATTTATTAGAAGAAAATTATTTGCATTTCTTTTGCATTTTAAGTAATTATTTAATTAAAATTTGTTTATATTTGTCTAAAACTCATTCGGTGTGTAAGCCTTTTGGCTATACCTTGGCTATACCTTGGCTTTTTATCATTGCATACTTTTTTTTTACTTAATCGCGTCAATCATGTCATCAGTTTTGTTATAATGTCTAACAATTTATTTCCTCTGCACTTTAGAAACACCCAAACATTGCATACCTATGGCTGACATTAGGAATGAATGTGTCCAATGTTTGGGTCTTTCCAGAGTCCAGACTCTATGATGTCAAATGAATTGTTTGTTTAGAAATTGAATTTTGATATAATCTTATGTTTAAATCAATTGTTTTTATTTATTGTTAATTATATGGAAATAAAATGAATTGTTGTCTAAACAAACACTTTTGAACTTTTTCTTCAATAGAATAGTTGTGAAACTATTTCTAATCATTCTATTAAAGGATCCGTTTTCTCACAAACAACTAATATGAATAAAATTCAAATTTTGATGGTTAACTTAATTTTAATGAATTTGAGTACATTTCAAAATTAAATATCAGTTTAACTGTAATTAATGATTAAATACATAAAATGAAAGGTAATAACAAAGTTATGATACTTTTAAATAAGATCTGGAAATAGTTCTGAAAGGGTTTGTTTCCAATGAATGTCATCGATTTGGTCATCATTTTGGTTATTAAATTCAATTTGAGGCGAATTCGCCGATTCATAGCCTGAATCGCTTTCACAAGAAATAGGACTCAAAGATTTGTAATTTAATTCTTCAGATTGGAGTTCATGTCTTGTGTGAACAGTCTGTGGAAACTGTATCAAGTCGTGGATGGACTCCAATTGTGACGAAAGAATGTTGTCGTCTCTGTTCTCAATTGTGATTGGATTGGATTCTTCGGTTGAATCGATGTTTGCGTCGAGAAGTTGTTTCGAACAGTTGTGGAGGAATTCAAGCACTGCATCAGATTCATGATCGCCAACCAACATATCAATGTCTTCCAGTGGGGGACAGGACTCACCGATTCGTGTTTCTGCGGCTGAGAAACATTAATGAGTTCTGCGGACTCAACGAACGGCTGAACGTCTTTAACCCCACTGTATGACTGACCCTCCATTCTCTCCATTTGTGACAATCTCTGCTTAAGTTCTGAATTATGTTTTTCGAGTTCTTTACATCTCTTAATCAATGACTCATTACTGCTCTGAAGAACTAATTTCTGTTAATTTAAGAAAAATGATTTCAAAACAATTAATACCAAAAATATTAGTAAATCTCTGAATATAAGACCTGTTTTTGAAGACAACCCACAGTTTGTTGCAATTCATTCATTTTAACTTTTTTCCGATCTCTGGCCAACTGTGCGGCCGCTCTGTTGTGTAATTTCCTGTAATTTGAAAAGTTATTCAAAGAACATTTGATTTGATTGAAATGTAAACATACCTTCTTTTTATCTTTTCTTCTGTGGTCAAGTGGTCGAGTCTTTCTCTCTTTCTTTTCATCTTTTCATTCATTTTCTCCATATTTTCTGACATCTTTTCGCTAAATTGACTTAAATTTCCCAAATTTCTGACTTTAATTTCAATAAATTTGTCGTTTTTCTGAGAAAAAGGCAATACTTTAGCGATTAAAACAGTCTTTTCTGTCATTTCTATCGATGTTTTGATTTCTTTAGTCTTTATTTCCAAAACTCCTCTATTTATAAGTTAACAAAACTGATGTGTCGTTCACTCATTGGTCAATACATTGTTTTTTAGATCATTTTAGTTAACAAATAACGCAAAACGGGTTTTTATGCAAAAACACTTATCATATCAATGAAGACTTGTGAGGGCTTTGCATTTATTTGACGTCATTTGCGATCAAATTTGATGACTAATAATGTGATGCAATAAAACCAAAAATTGAATCACTTTTGAACAATAATTGAATTGAATATACGATGCAATAAACTTGCAACATTGCAACTTGCAATATATTACAATAATTTATTCATCAATTTTTAATGGAAAAAAGCAAATGGAACTTAAATATGGGTATAAACTTGTTATGGTGTGCTAGGCTCATTTAAATTTATCAATTTATTGATCGAAAGATAAACAGTTTTTTACTTTAATTAAAATTATTTTGTTTTTAAACCAAAACTAGAAATGGTTTGAAAGTTAAAACTAAAATATAGGAAATTGAATAAAAAGTTTAATAGAAGCGAGAAATGGGTTTCGCCTGAAGTCAAGACCAAAGCCACCAAAACAGTGAACTCTAAAATACATTAGAATTAATACTTTTGAGTCAAAAGTTTTGACAAATGATCTCCAATTCAGTTATCCTTAAGATAGCCATAAATTAATTGAAACAAAATTAAAATTTTATTTCAATGAATAATTATTTAAAATATTTTATTAGATATCAATAATTTTCAATAATTTGATTTCCATTTAATTTTATGTTAAGAATAAGAAGAAGAAAAAGAGAAATAAGAAGGCATTCAATTAATAAAACATCTCAACTTAAACAACTTATCAATGGGTGTCCACAAACAGCTAATTACATAATTTCATTGAATTTCATTTAATAAACATTTCATGGAAACCATGTCTTTGACTTTGAGTCCCAGAGGGGGTTAGAGGGTTAGGGGTAGTACACCATCTTCTCCCATATTATAACCGGTTTTGAATACGAAAAACGATTTAATCAACTTTTAATTAACAAATTAATTAACTAAAATTAATGGTTAAAATAATATTTTTATCCATTTTTTATCTTGTTCAGATTTATGTGGATAAAACAGGTTAGAGAGGCTTTTATGCCAATCATTTGGTCGCAATCTTTTCTTAAAGAGTATTAATTGAGGCATATATTTGAATAAATTCATAATCCGGTTGAGTATTAAGTTTGAAGTTTAAGTGATAATTTGAGGGAAGGGAAGAAAGTTGTCTCATTTGTGATTAATTATCATGGATAATGTATCAGATTATAACTATTATCATAATTTTGTCTCATATTTTGATATTTGTTTTTGTCTTAAATTTAATTAAAACTGAGGGCAAAAACATTAAGTGACTGAAAATTAGTTTCGGTAGCAGATCATAGACATGACTATAATGGGGGTATTGTCCAAATGATGAAAGGTTAGATTTTGTTAAACGTGAAACAATTCCTGACGCCTCAAGCAATCGATGGCTCTCTTCCATCGATTCTCACAATTCAGCATAAATTTCAGTTCAATGGCCTCTCATTTGGTACTAATATTCTTAAAATTTCTCTCAAGAAATGCTATCAAAAATTAATTTCATTTATAACTTCAAAAAAAGCTCAGTTTTCAAATGGTTTTAAAAATTTTCATTTATTTTATTTTTAAAAGTAATGATTACTAACTTATCAGAAAAACTGATTCTTAAATTCTTCAAATGTTTTGCAAAACTTATTTTTTCTTAAAATTTTAAGTATAAATCAAGTCTTCACTCAATTTTTAAATAAAACATAATTATTATTATATAATAAATTAAACTTAATTTCTGTTAAATTTCAACTTAAATTTAAAATTTTAAATAATTATATTTTTTAAAAAACTTTTTTATATACCTTAAAAACTTTAAGTAATAAGTTTTTATAGATTTAATAATAAGTAGTTATTCCGATTGTAATTAATTCAATAATCAATCAATAATCAGACACTTTTGTTGAAAATTAATTTTTAATCAAATGACAGAATTTTTTAAAAAAATACAGAAATGGGTGTTTGCAGTTATGTGGTTTCACCAAGTTGAGACAATCACTTAAAATCAATATGATAATAAGAATATCTTTATTTCATTTTCTTCTGATAAGGAATCAATTTATCAATAATTTCTCTCTTAATTTATTGCACTTTTATTTCCAAACATTTGAAAAATTGCCAAAAACTAAGAAAATTGTAATTTAATTGATTTGAGAAAAACTAAAAGCTTCCAAATGTATCGAATGTTTTTTTAATAATTAACCAAAATTCAAGTGTAGAGTAATTTACTGATTGGATCAGCTCTTTGTCATTTAACTGAGTTTCACTTTTGGCAATTTAAGAATCGTTTGGATTACATATTAAGGCTGTTCGCAAATTAACGAAAATCACTTGAAGTCGTTATATTGTTTTATTAGACTTTAAATTGACATAAAAGTTATGCTAATTATTAGAACCACTTCTCAATTGTAAAACATTTCAGTGAATGAATTCATTTTATTGAATAAAATATTTTCAGAAAATTATGAATAAGAAATAAAAGAAGAAACAAATGAAATGATTTGTATTTTGTTTATGACTTCTTTAACTTTTTATTATTCTTCTCTTCGGTTAATTTGAATGTATTTTTAATCCAGGGATGTTCTGTCAATTTTTTCAAACTTATTCTTAGTTTAGGATTTGGTTCTAACATTTTATAAATTATGTCTTTGAGATCATTAGAAGGCTGTTCCCTGACTTTTGCGAATTGCCATTTCTTTGCTTTCATAAGTCTGAGTGCTCTAGCCTGACCCTTTCCGAAACTGAAAGGATATCGTTTATTGAATAGCTTGAAGAGAAGGATACCACAGCTCCAGATATCGGCTACACAAGCATTATATTGGTAATTGTCAGAAGACAAATGCCTTTTTGTCGGTACTTCTAATACTTCGGGTGCCATATATGGAGGGGTTCCGCAATAGGTTTTAGAGAGAAGCATCTGATTAAAGCTTTGGCGCCACACTAACCGACTTAATCCAAAGTCTGATATCAGAACATCCTGTGCCTCATCGAGTA
>JAQFZI010000565.1:0-14797 GCA_034695605.1 Eupelops occultus
ATTAATTAATTAGCAAGTACACTAAATCTGTTACATATGCCTTTAATGTATCTTGGTAATTGGAAACTGAAATTATTCTTAATGCTGGCCTTAATGCTTTTTTCAAATTCATGATAAATATTTTGAAAATATCTTGAAAATCATCTTGCAAAAAGATATTGAACAAATTGAGATAGGGAGCAATTTACAAGATGACCTTGAAAATTGCTTACATCAATAAAAATGGAGTAAATGTCTTGTTTTCAAATAATTAGAGAATTACCCGAAAATCAAAATATTTAAGTCTCAGAACATTCTTCTGTTTTTGAGCTAAAGCTTTGCCGCGAAGTATAAAAAGCACTGGTTTTACACAATGAGGCTCAGAATCAGGAGCACTGACTGCACTACCCATTTATGAAGTAATAGGCACTGCTCTCCTGGTTTTTATTGATCCTGATTTTTAGATTCTTAATAATTTTTCGGTAAAAAAAATATCTTAAAAAATAAGAATTCAATTAAATTTGAGTTAAACTGAACTTTATTTATAAGAAACTTACTATAAATTTGCTAGGTTAATGCTAAAGAGCAAGACAAGAAAGAAGATTTTCACCATTAAATTGGTCTTATATAATTTTAGATGAAATTGAGTAATAAGTTGTGCAATAGATTGTACACTAAATTGTCTAAATTTAATCTATATAAAATTAATTGTCCATTAGATTTTCGTGCAATTTAGTCATTCAAACTTGAAATGAGTCAACAAGATGCTTTTTGGTCCACAAAATATCTTATTAAAAACAATTACCTAGATAATTATCTCCTTGTTAAAAAAAGATCTTATCAATACCATTGAATAGAGCATTTTATTGGATAAGTGGACCGTCTGTGCACTCAAACTATATATTGAATGCAATTAATGGCCAAATGTTTGACAAATGATTTCAATTTAGTTTGGCTTTCATTACAAAACATATCAAATAATTGAAGTTTCGCTTAAATATAGTATAAAAATTGAGAATTAATGCCAGTGATGGCCAAAGGGGGGTAATGATAAAATCCCTCTTGAACGGCAAAATCCTAGAAAATTCCCCCTTAAAACGAGACGAAAAAAGTCGGCCGTGTAAAGCGCGGTCGCATTTTTTGGCCAATTTTATCAAAATATTGAACATTTTAATGAAAAAAGGAGTAATTGATTGATGAAAAACTCTCAAATTTTAACCTTTTTTTTTGGTCAAAAATATGTAACTAAATTTTGGGTTTTTATGGGAAAATCTTCCCACTTACGGGTTTGGGTTGGTTCGGGGTTTTTACGATGGGTATGGGCAGCGATAGACAAGGTGCTTAAATAGTGCTCCAATGCATTTCATTAAATTTGATTGAGTGAGCATGTACAAAATTATTTTCATATATATGATGACTAATTAGTGAAGGGAAGAAAGAAACAATGATTCAATAATTGAAAACTCACTAAATAATTGGACTCAATTATTCATATAAACGTCATAGATGTTTTGTACTTAAATCTGCTGATTCGCCTTCTTTACTAGGTGCTACCATAAATAAGAAGTTGATTTTTAATTCCCTCTTTCCTTGTTGTCTGCCTCTGGGTATGGGTTTGAAAAATGGCATAACTTTGAGCCCTATTATGAATCATAACATAACTCATAACTTATGATAAAATATTTGCCACTTTCTCTAAAAGACCTAGTTTGAAATTTGAGGAAATTAGTGGTTTTACAACTCATTTCAATTAATTAATTACATAATCAGATATTATTAAGCTTTTGACCCAATCTTATATTCAAATATGAATTTGGGTCACAATTATTGAATAAACTCTCGAAACGAGTATTTAATATAATTATTAATATTTTTCTTTGTTATTGAATATAATGTATTAAATATATCCGAAAATCCAAAGCATTTTTGGTTTTATTCGTATAAATAGTTTATAAAAGAGTTACAAAAAGACTTTGAAATCCAAGGAATGAAAAATTAAAGACCAGATATAAATCAAAAGATATTCTGTATTTAAATGCGAACTATAAATAAATTAAACAAATATTAAACCACTGAAAAGGAAGTGACACTCAAACTAATTGATAAATTTCTTTGATTACAAGTTGGAAAGTATTGAAACCTTTCACAGTTGAAAACGCATTAAATTGTCTACAAATAGGAAGTATTTTGATTTGAATTGTAGTTATATTTCAAATTTGTTTCGAATCAGTCATTCATTTCAAGGCATTGAACAAACAAAATGTTAAAAATTGCAATTTCATTGTCTTTATTATGTGTTATATTCGTTGATTCACAGACTTCTGTAAAGGATAGCCGTCCAAAACAATTTCGATATGTAGAAGAAGAAGAAGAGCCAAAACACTATTCTTCGGCTCAAACACAAGAGTCTAATTCTAATAATTTTGGACACAAATATCCTGAGACTCAAGAAAAGCAATATTTGGCCCAAAATAGACCCGAAGTTCAACATCAATATGGTGTGGAAGACCAAAGGGATAGACCTCTAATATCTGTTGATAAGAAGGATACAGGATTGGGAAGCAATGTTGGGGTAGGAGTTAATGTCCCGTAAGTTTTCACAATATATTTGTTATATTTATTAATTTTTGCAATTATTTAATTCAAGTCGTTTATATCAAATGGATTTAAAGCGAGAAAACAATTTTGGATCTAGAGCATTAAATCTAGGTCTCAATGTTTTAAATGGTTTGGTTAAAGTCAATGTTCAGAGGGAGAGGGACCCTTTCTCTGGAAGAAGAGGGCCTATTTTAGTTCAAGTGGGTGGACATACAGTATATAGCAATTTTGAGTGAACAAGATGCAATAACTTGGAAAATAGATGAACAAACTTTACAAACTAATGACTTGTTTAATATTTTAGTCGAAAGATGTCATTACTTGTATTAAAATGTGAGCCCAAACTCACGTGTCGTTTGTTTACCAATCAATCAAATTAAATACTCTTTAAATGTAAATCATTTTATTTTTTCGATAAATAATTAAATTTAATTGAATTAAATTAATGTAATATTTATTTTGAAGAATAAAATTTAATAAAAAACAAAGAAAAATGCCGCGAATTTTCATTCAAAATCTTCCGAAAAATGTAAGTAAAAATTGAAATAAATAGAAATATTTGCTTGCTCATTGTTTGCATTTAAAATATTTGTTTAAATTTTAAAACTATATCTAATCATTGGTTTAATTATAAAATTACATACTTTAATAGCATTTGAATATTATTTTGTTATTTGATTTGTTGTCTACTCTTTACTGATATGTTTTAAATCACAGATTAATGAAAATCAATTGAGAAATAAATTTGAATCGAAAGGAGAGATAACTGACATTAAACTGAATAAAGACAAAAGACATGCCATCATTGGATACAAAGAAAAGAGCGCCGCCGAAAAAGCCATCAGTTATTTCGATCAAACATTTATACAGACGAGTAAAATAAAAGTCAAATCCAGTGATGATTCCGACAAACATTTTAATAAATTTTCAAAATCTAATAAATCGATTGAAAATAATATCAAAGATATTGAAAAGAAAAATGAAATCAAAGAGAAAAAGAAGAAAAAATTGAAAGAAGTATTTGATGAACTCAAAGATGATCCCGATTTCGATGAATTTATTCGACTTCAGAGGAATATTGATTCCGGAAAAGGAAAACATATTTGGAGTAATGATATGACAATCAATGAAGTCATTAGAGATGAAGATATAAAAGATGAAGACATTGAAAGTGATTCCAATGACAACAACAAAAAAGATGACAAAAAGCAAAAAATAAAGGATAAAAAAGTGGTTCCTAAAGAAATACACGAATACTCCGTCAAAATCAATGGACTTCCTTATAAAGTAAAGAAACGTCAAATCAAAGACTTTTTCTCTCCTTTGAAACTATTGAGCTTAAGATTACCCCCAAAAGTAAAGGGAATCGCTTACATCTCTTTCAATTCAGAAGACGATTTGACACAAGCTCTTGTTAAACACCGGGGCTTTTTAGACGGACATAGAATTGAAATAACAAAATGTAATTTAAATAAAAATAGTAATCAAACGACAACTAAAGTCAATGAAAAACCAGAGCCAAAGTGGAAGAATGCAATTCCTGCTGAAGAATCAGTTGGAGAATCGGGAAGAATATATGTTCGTAATTTGTCGTATACCACAAATGAGAATGAGTTAAAGGCTCTGTTTGAAAAGTACGGCCCTTTAACTGAGTTTCATTTGCCAATCGATTCGTATACCAAAAAACAAAAGGGGTTCGCATTCGTCACTTTTGTATTTCCCGAACACGCAGTCAAAGCTTTTACAGAATTAGACAAAACTGACTTCGAGGGAAGGCTATTGCATTTGATTGCAGCAAAATCTAAACCGAAAATAGTTATTCCTCCCTTTGCTGACGAAGAGAAAACTTCTTTCAAAAAATCAAAGCAATTGGAGAAGAAAAGTGAGGCCCAGAGTTCGCATCAGTGGAACACACTTTTTATCGGCGCCAATGCTGTGGCGGACATTATGTCTAAAGAATTCAATATTAAAAAGTCAGAGCTTTTAGCCGACAGTAACAGAAAGGATAGTATTGCTGTCAGAATGGCTTTGGGAGAGACACAGATTGTTAACCAAATGAGAAGATTTCTTTTGGAAAATGGCGTCCATTTGAAAGCTTTCAGTGATAGTAATTGTGAGAGAAGTAAAACTGTTATTCTCGTTAAGAATTTACCGGCTAATACAAAACCAGAAGAAATAAAAGAACTTTTTGAAAAGCACGGACTCGTTTTAAGAGTGATTCTTCCGCCAAATGGTGTGACGGCTATCGTCGAAATGCAAGAGACTAACGAAGCGAAGACTGCATTCAATAGGTTAGCCTACAATAACTTCAAGCACTTCCCATTATATTTGGAATGGGCTCCAAATGACGTCTTCAGAGATAGAGTCTTAGATAAAGAAACTCTTGAAAAGGAGATCCAAGAAACGATGGCTTTAGAAAAGATAAACATTAAAAATAATAATTCAAATGATTCGAGAAACAAATCAATTGAAACTCAGAATGAATTAGACTTAGACTTAGAGCCAGAAGAGGACACGACTTTATTCGTTAAAAATTTGAATTTTGATACAACAGAAGAAGATTTTCGAAATCATTTTGAAAAATGTGGTCAAATATTTAGCGCCAAAATTGCTTATAAAAAAGGTTCCGACACTTTATTGTCGATGGGATATGGATTCATACAATTTTTATATCAAAAGTCAGCACAAAAGGCATTGAAACAAATGCAACATTCAGTCCTCGACGGACACACCTTAGAGCTAAAGATCTCAAACAGAACTACAAATTCGTAAATAATTTTAATTATTTTGCTTTTAATTATATGTATTCGTAGTTAAAGTCTTTGAATTTAATTTCGTTTTTACCACTTCTTAGGAAACAAAAAGAGAGTTCCGGACGAAAGTCGAGTAACAAACAGACGGGAACTAAGATTTGTGTGAAGAATATCCCATTTGAAGCGACGGTGGATGACGTGAAAAAGCTTTTCAGGTGAAAATTTAGTATTTTTTTTCAAAGAAAATCGAACAACCATTACATGAATTTGCATCAAATGTCTATTGAAAGCTGTCTAACCGTTAAATTATTTGTTATGCAAACACTGTTTCTTATTTTCTGGGCTCTTATCGCAGGCCTTATATTATAATTTAGTTTTTGTGCGCAATTCGTGATTATTGAACGGATGATCGCATTAATGACTAGAAATACAAATGCATTGCTTTTTGTTTCATTCAATCTATGATTACTTTTCTAACTCATGAAATCAATGTTAACCCGTTTTATGCATTTTATACATTGTTATGCATTTTTCATTAGTCTTGTCGTCTATTTTTGTCGCAAACAATTATTTTACAATTTATTTGTTTTGTTTTACAGTGTTTTCGGTGAACTAAAAGCAGTCAGACTTCCGAAAAAGTTGGCGCAAATCGGATTTTATCGGGGATTTGGTTTTGTAGACTTCGTAACCAAAACTGATGCAAAAGTACGTTAATCAAAATTGGGCAGGGACCCGGCTTTCACAATCTATCTAATTTTGAGAATTTCTCAAAAAACTTATTTTCACTATAAACTAAATCTTCTCAATTGGAAGACTAGTTTACATGCAGTCCAATTTCGGCATAAAAATTTTCAAAATTTCGGACCTTGAATATGGCCATTCGGGGATCAAATTTGGCAGGATGAATCCATTACTTCTAAGGTTTATAATGGTATAAATCTTATGCCGAAATTGAACTGCATGTAGACTAGTCTTCCAATCGATTCTTTTTTTGGAAGAGTAATATCTTTCAATTTGTAAATACTCGCTGAGTAAGAGGGCCAACCCTCACGTTAATTGGGCTCAAAGATTGTCCTCAAAATGAGTCGTTAGCGTATAATTATTAAAAAAAGTTCTAAAATTTTTATTAAAGGATTTATTTAAGTTTTCTGATAATAAGTGAGCGTTTGATCGGTGAAAGCAAAGACTCAGTTCTTTATTCTCTCATTTAATATAAATGAAATGTATTTTAATATTGAATTTTTGGTTCTGATTCAGAGAGCATTCGACGCTTTATGTCATTCGACCCATTTGTATGGACGGCCTTTAGTGCTGGAGTGGGCTAAAGATGCCAACGATGAGACCTCTGAACCCGAAGCCTCAAAAACAGTGCACAGCTATCATAAAGGTATGGCTAAGAGTCGAACTAATATTTTGTAAACGAAATGTTTTGAACCAAAAGTTAATGAATCAGATAATACATAGAGTGAGAGAACTGAGAGGTTATATATGTGTTGTGGCCGAACAGTCGGATAGGCATAACATTATTAGTTGATAACAGAATGAGTGCGTTCTTTCGACCTATGCCTATGTGCAATGAAATGCCAAAAACAGTCGCTTTACAGTCGACTGCACCCCAAAACTGGAAGAGCTGTCATCAGCAGATGCACTGCTGCAGAGCTGAAGAGCTGCCGAACAGCGAATTTGAAACAAAAGCCGAGTTATAGTTCTTTCAATGAGTTTATAATGCATTTCACTGACGAACGGAATTCTGTTCTCAAACACCGAAAGCAATGGTTTTTCACAAAAATAATGGTCTCTGAAGTCCGTGAAATGTATTGCGAAGAAAAAATTTCATTCAAATGGTAGCAGATCTGGGCTTTGGGCGCGTTTTGCAGAGACCTCTGACTGCTAGTGCGGTGTAGTTTAATTGAGATTTGGGAGTGATTCCTATTGATAGCAATTCTACTCCAGTCAAGACCTCTCCCGGAGCGCTACAACCAGTCTATCTATGTTTACACGACAAGTACCACACAATCGAAAAAAGGACAGCTATTTATATGCAGATTACCACAGACTCTATCAAACCAGAAGTGAGAGTCTCTGCCTTTCGCATGTTGTGCACAATACATGCCTACCGAAGGCTATACTCCGATCTCTGACTGACATTCGTTTTAATGCAGAATAATATATACGCAGACTATAAAAGTATACCAAAAAGAGAAGGAGAGAGAGTCAGGGATGGCAGCAGCACTGGTATATCAGTGCATTGATTGCAGATAGTATTGGATGTCAAGAGTTTAGATGCTCTGCCTGTAAGCCTTGTGTTGAGCGGCGAATTGTTAGGCCTAACACACAGTAGAGTCGTAATGCCTGAATGAATTTGCATTTCTGGCAAAGCTCTTGCTCTCTGTGCTCCCCTTTGGACTCTATTGGTTGAGCTGAGCTTTGACTCACATTTTGGAGATTACTCGAGGGATTCAAATTCGATCTCATTGTGCATCACTTATACACCACTAGAAGTATAACTGTATGACATGTATCACAATCTCTCAGTTTCACATCATTTGCAAGATTACAATCCAAACAATACTTTCTCTCAACAACTCTATAGCTTCCGCGTGAATCGATTCTTGTAATAACTCAATACTATTTTAATTTCATCTCAATTCTCAAAATATAAGCAAATTATTTGAATCAGTTATGAATGCAATTCATCTGTTTTTGAGGACTATTTTAAGTGAAATATCAAATCCATATATCTTTCACTTAATTCACAAATATTTCATTTAAACTATTTATTCAATAGTTTTTGATTTATAATCTTTTGAATTATTGCATATTTTATGAATGTGTTGTCATATAATTGTAATTTCAATATATTATTAATTTAATATCAATTTTCATTTATATTTTTTGGGGTATTTTCTTAAAATATAAATATTCACTCAAATGAAATGCTTTAATAATTAATGAGGTTTTCCGACAGATTTGTTATTCCCTTCATTTGGAAGCAATAATTTTTTAACAAATTAATTCAAAATTTGCGTTTTTCTCTTATTTTGTATTATTTCGTATATTCTCCAAACTTTTTGTCTCTAATTTCACCTCAGATTCAATTATTTAATAACATTCTATGTTTTCCTAATTCTGAGTGTTTAAAAATTAATTATCTTTCAACTAAAATCAATATAATCCATGTTTGGAAAACAGTCAAGGTCTAAAAATACATGTATTAACTTGGTTTCGTACATTAACCCTCGTTGCTTTTATTTTTTTAGTCCAAATTCTATTGATATTAACATAACTTCTTTGGTAACAAATTGTTGATCTCATAAATAGAGTAATAATTAGAAGAAAAGTGACATAAATTTTAGTCAATTATGTGATGAACAATAAAAATAAGGACTAATTACTTAAAATAAGATGAACCAATTATTGTTGCTATTCTTGATTGATGTTTCATAGATACTATAGCCTAAAACTGCCTAAAATTGTCGGTAAAAATGATCAAATTTGAGCGATAAGACTATTTTATTCTAACTTTGAATTTAGATCTTCTCTCTCTTTCGTGACTCTCTTTTAATTCTTGTGAATAAACTGATGATTCTGTAAATCCTTTGGGAAATAGGATTACTTTTGAAATGTTTCATAACATATAAGTTTGGATTTATTTCTTTTTTTTAAAGGAAAACATCCGATGGTTTTCAGTACTTTCCTTCTTTTAGATCCATTGAGTGTTGAATTTCTAATGTTTTGTTCGCTCAGAAGTAAAAGCTTTTTATCTGTTTTTTCGATTTAAGTAACAAAATATTGACACGAATTGAATCAAATATCAAATTGAAATCAGATTCGGAAGTTTTAAACTTTCAAAATTTTGTTTATTTCAATTTTATGTACAATTTTTTAAATATTTTCTATTATTTTTTCAAAGTTGTGTCGAATCTTTTGATTAATTTTGTCCAAACTCTGACCTATTCATCAATTTTTTATATTTTTGCTCAAATGAAAGGCAATGTTTTTATTTTGGTTTTTAGTAAACAGTTGTAGTGTAGTGTCGGAGCTCTTCATGTGAATCATGTGAATCGATTGTCGGAATAGTAAATCGAAATTCTTTGGTTAACTTTTTTGAGTTTTTCGATTCGTATCATTCATTCATTGATTGTTTGGAGGACTCCTTCCACTCATTCTCTACTCTATTCTGTATCTCATTCTCTGCTCTCATATATGCATCACTAACTCTGCGCATTAACTACGGCACCAGTATTTTGGCTGATGCCTGTGCTCCAAATGGATATATGTGCTGGTTGTCAAGGGACACATTGGCATTTTCTGGTGCAGCGCCTTTTAATTCCTTTTCTGTTCTGCTGACTGTACACTGTTGTCAAAATCAGAACTCATCCAACCTGTGCCTGACTTATGCACAGACAGTCAAACTAAGAGTCATCTCTAACATAGATTAAGATATTATGTGAACCATAGGTTTGAGACCAAAGAAGACACTTCTCATTCATTTTATAAGTTTTTTCATTTGAATACAAGAAATGGAAGTATTTGTCGGTCGGAGTAATAATATATTCTTGAAATGAAATATTCGTTTCATAGCATCCCTTATAATAGAATTTAATTCCTATATTTGAGAAGATCTCAGGTTTTCCTACATTTTAATACATTTTAAGTTTTTATTGCGTGTATTCGTTGTGTAGTATTTCACGACTGGAGTGGTAGTGATGTCAGTGTATGTTCACTGACCGTTCAATAGAGAAATAGATAACTCGTGGGAAAAATCATTCATCCCTTGAATGTGATGCTCACCAGTGCTCACACAACTCACTCACATTCTATGCTTGCGATTCATCACAAAAATTGGTTTTGCACTTCTTTTCCACCTGAAACACAACACCTATTAAGATATTTGAAGCATTTCACTCATTAAACCCGAATTGCTTGAAAATTTTGACATTTGCTCATCAACTTGAAGGCAGAGCTATAACTAAAGCGGCGAAACCGACAACTGGTTTATATTCGAAAAATGTACTCTAATTTAGTGCTAAAAAACATGGTATGAGAAGAGCACCTATTTTTGTGCTCACAATGAATGCCATTTCGTCTGAATTATTGTTTCAAATTGCATTCAACTCTCTTAAATGCCCTATTCTCCGAAAGAGGCCATCCATGCCATACATCTGCAGCACAACCAACACACACATAATATAACAGAATAACTCTTCAACTATTTTGGTTCATCTGTTCTCTTGTCTAATGACAAAATCCAAGATTGCATTTCATTTCAGTAATAACTAGACTTTCAGAATAAACTCTAAAAATAATTTTCTACCTTTTTCTCAATATTTATATAATGAAAAATATTTGAAAATGCTTTACTCATTTTAGGTTTGATTGCTTAATACATTTTTCTTTGTGTCCGTTATTTTCTTATTTATTTTATATATAAGAAAATTTAAAATTTGATATTTTCTTATAAATTATTAAAAATTTAATGGACTTTAATTTTGTTGGTTATGTTTTGATAAAAATTTTGATTAATTTATTTAAAAAAAATGTTTTAAATGATGAGGTAATGATTATATTCTGTCCAAGTCTCAATATTCAGTCATTTTCTCTTTTAATATTAATGAAGTATAAGATTTTATTTGCTATAAATTCTCAAAGTTTTAAGTTATAAAAGTTGGAAAACGCAGTCTTAGGGCACAAATGTGTAGATATTGTATTCTCAGATGATTTTGCGGTAATTTTTGACTGAATTACTTGAGTCAGTGCCGACTTTGTGAAAAAGTCTGTGAAGCGCACAAAAATTTTTTGAATTGAGTTGTAAAAAGTTTAGATTGAAGTGTAGACTACCGTTGAATAGGAATTATTTTTTTGTTTAAATGTACGCAAAAATATCATATATGAGTGAAACATACGATGACTTTATCTCTTCAATTGTAGGCTTTGTGTCATAACATAAGCTATGATATAGTGTTTGAGAAACAGACAAACGAATTGTTGAATGCATTCATCCATTTTAATCAATGGATGCGACACTGAGAACCGGCACCGAAAAATTACATACCATTTCAATAGTAAATGACAGGCTAGTGGTCACATCCAGTCATTCCTATCCATACCTCTTCAGACCTTATTCTATGGGAGTTGGAACACTCTGCTAAAAAAGAGCAGTTTTGGTGCTAAACTATGACCTTTATGTCAGTCGTAAGCTATACTTAACTTATTTGAATCATCGCTTCATTTCTGTCTGTTTTTCAATTGCATTCAATTCTACCAAATATTCATAAAACACAAAATTTTGAACATAAGAACAAATTATTAATATTTCTTTCTCTGTAATAACCATTCGGTGGTCTATTGTTGTCTTTTTTATTATTTATTACTAAAGCCATAGTTTGGTATCTCTTCACTCATTCTTTCCGTATTGATAGCATAGATAGCATCCATTGCCATCATTTCCAGTACTTGTTTTCATTTCAATAGTATTTTGTGTCATCTTTTTTGTTGTATTTCTCACAATTAAAAAGTGGCAAAAATGAGATTAAATTGAAAAGAAGAGAACAGTAGTAATAATTTTGTACTCAATTTATTGCCTCATCTCTCAAATATTGAATAGATTTTGATTGAGAGCGAAGTGGTGCCAGTCTTTCATCTCATGGTTTAGACTCTTATAATATCACAATAAATAATAAAATACTTGTTTTTCTGTATATTTTTAAAATGTTTGCATAAATTGGTTGCAAAAAAGAAATGACTGCTACGAACGGACGGACGCCGTCCTAAATATGGATGAGATTGAGAATAGTTAATACATAGCTAATAGTTATACATTTTTCTTGTTTTTACATTTCGTGTATAAGTTTTGGCGAATTTCGTTATATGACTTGTGTTTAGAGTCATGTGCGCCGTTTTATGCCGACTCTCTCTCTCTTCCAAATGATTAATGATTGTCTGTAATTTACACCTAATACTAATACCAGTGCTATTACCAGTGCTATTGCATCTGCACTCTGTAGCACGCATTCCATGTTTGTGCGAATCGTATTTTTGTCAGAAACATATTGCTCTTAACAAAAGGTGAATCCGCCGAAAGGCATTCCCTATCAAACATACAATACCTACCGATATTAGACAACATATCAAACAAATGGCAGAGAAATTGCAAATAGAAAGCAATGGGTAATAGACTACAGGCTATAGCATACAATACACACCATTTGGTTTATACCTCTCTTCCTTCTATGACCTGTTTTATGTCTTATGCAAAACATAACTCATATTTCATACGAAAAATCTTAGTTTTTGGCTGAAAAGTCATGTAAACCAAAAATCCGAGAAAATATCTTTTTATGAAAAAAAATTAAGTATTGTTTGATATTTTTGTTGGACTCCAGAAAATGTTTTTAAATTCATTCCATAATTTTTCTGAATATAAATTAAAATTCATTGTGTTTTGAGTTTCTTAGAACTTGTACTCAAATTTGTTATTTTCTTTTTCCATTTTTCGGCATTTATTACAAAATATCAAATTTTTTAATAACAGGAAACCGAATATTCAAAGAAAATTGATTAATCTATGAAAACTTACACCTTTTCAAGTCTTGTTTTTATCTCACATATGATTTGTTTGAATTTTGTTTCGTTGCTTTCATTTTTAATAGTTTCCAAATATTCTTAATTTGCTTTCAAATTAGTTGAAGAATTTGAACAAAGTTTTCAATTATTAAAGTTTTCAAATTTATTTAAAACAATTGCCTAATAATTATTACAACTTTTTTTTGTTTAATTTTTATTTTTGATTTGAAGACTGATTAGAATCAGTGATAATTAAAATTTATTAAAAGTTTAAAATTATTGAAATTTTAGTGAATATTATGGGTTTGATATCTCGTGAGATATAACTTTAGTGTTTCATATTTTTTATTAAAAATGTTTTTTCGATGATTAGCTCATAGGCTGTGAACAAAAAAATTTGTTGAAATCTTCGAATTTTGCTTAAAATAAATGTTTGCAAAGTTTGCGAATAATTTTCTTGAGTCACGTCTTATGATCTTTAAGTTGAGATAAAAGCAGTCATAATATTATTGAATTATACACTCTTTTAGTTTTATTTCAATAAGTTTTTTGTAATTTTTGAATAACTAATAGAATATTAAATATTGGAAATTGTTTTTAATACTTTGTTTTATTGCTTTTTTAGGTCCGCCTCACAAACGACTCAAGAAGTCAGACATTGTAAATGATTTGCAGTCCAAGACATCGATTCCATATTCTGACCATTAGTTTTCTATTTACCCAAAAATATGTTTTATAGTCTTATGTGTAGTTTGAATGACATTGGAGTGGCTCAGCCCTAACCTATCCAATGATGGTTTGGGAATTTCATCTAAAACAAAGTACACCCCATCGACAGGTCATAAACTGTTTCTAATCGACACAATCATAAAACTGTTTGCGTGTGTTATGTCTTGTCTTCTGATATGATCTGTGGTTCGGAGCGTTAGGCTCTGTCTTCACAGCTCTGCCTTATATTAATTTGGCATTTATTAAGTGAAACCCATTTTCTTTCACAGCGAGTCGTTCTCAGCATTCATTTCACAACTAAATTAAAACATTTATATTCTTTCAAATCTCTGCACAGTTTATATGCTTTTGGCCCCAAAATTGACTATTTTTTCCATTTTAATCGAAAGTTGTTTTTTTTGAACAAAAATTGTTTTTCGTTTTGATTCACTTTTCAAAAAATAAATTAATAATAGACTCAAATAACTCAACAAAACATATAATTATAGATTCGTATAACTTTTGAATAATTATTGTATTTTAAGAGAAAATCGTTTAAAAAATAAATTTATTTTAATATCAAATAATTTTTTCATTTCATTAAATATTGGTTTTCAGAGAATATAAAATCAAAAAATGAATTTCAATATCGATTGCAATTAAAGAAATAAAAAGCGTTAAGTGATTGGATCGACACTAAGATAAGTGGTGGCCGACAGACATTTGTTGAGAGAACTACCACTTATATGAGCTGTCATTGGATTGCATGTCATTCATGTGCTTTTGTGAGAACAGTAGGAGAAGTTTTGACGAATGTTTTGATCACCGGCTCAATGCTCGCACAGTCAGAGTGAGAGCCAGAGTCACGCTCTTGTCAACTGATCTGTCCGCTTATCTGATCTCTGATCTGACATATCTCTATTTCTAGGGCTAATACGGTAATGAACGCTGTATTAAACAGGACTGTCTTCAATTGAGACTTAATCAGATAACAGGTATATCCACTTAAGCACTTGTGTCGCATACTATTATCATTGAGGTATTCCTTTTCCATTGACTCGTTTATCATTTTCCCAGAGCTATCATTTCGAGTCATTTCTATCCTTCAAAATAAGTTACGATAACTTCTCTTAAAGTGTTTTTGTTTATAACTTTTATTTCATATCTGTATTTATGTATTGATTCGTTTAAAT
>JAQFZI010000566.1:0-14781 GCA_034695605.1 Eupelops occultus
TAGACTTTGAATCATACAAATAATGTAATCAATTTTGTGTTTAACAAATATTTGATAAATAAATGTTGTGTTATAGGTTTGAGGAAAAATTTTCTATTTATGCGATGTCTCTATTTTTCATTTTTTTAGTTCAAATTTGTGTTCAAATCAATTAAATATCGAATGGATTTCGAACTTTAATTTCATAGTTTTATTGATCAAAATTAGACTTAAGTCGTAAACTCTTTCTTTTGAAATTAGTTGTCATCCAAATTATAAAACCGGTGTTTGAACTGAATTTGTGATTAAAATCTAAATAGTTTTGGAATAATTTCTGTTGTTTTAAGAATTTCTCTGATTCTCTGAAAATTTGCTTTTAATTGACTCAATATTTGGTCTTTGATTTGAATATTTAATGTATTATTAATTTGTTTAATAATCTAATAATTGAAATAATCGATGAAATGTTCAAAAATAAACGATAATAATTGAGGTCTCGTTTGATTCAAATTCAATAACATTTGATGACATGAAAACCTCATCTCATTTGAAATGAATGCGTCATTCGCTCTAATTTTTAGATTTAAAATGTCATTAGAAAGTAATTTAAATGAATACCGAATTATACCGAATGAAAAATGTGATAATAAATGATTGGAATAATGTTTGCATCGAATCTATATTTTTGTGGTCATAAGTCTTGAACTTGATTTCAAACCAAATAGTTTTTCTTAAGATTAACTGATTTCCACTTTGAAATCGATGGCATTGTATTCATTGTATTCATTATCGAAATCCCTTAAAATCTTTATCTCAATTCTAAATTATTAAAACATTTACAGAACTCGACGGGACAGTCGTCTTCTGTCGAAAATCAGCCTAATTCTGGTGAAATGACTGCAGCAGTTCATTGGTCGGGTGTAGATGACATCGACGATGCTTTGGCTGCTGATTTTGATGGCAGTCTTTCCGGTCTGGGAATGGAATTGGGAACCAACTCATTCAATATGAGGTATTTGACCCCTATTTTCAACTTTTTTCTATAATTTTTAATTTTGTTTGTAGTGAAGCACTTATGGCTTTACCGAACTTAAGTGCTTTAAAGCACGAGCATCACCACCATAACCATCATGTGGTCAGTCATCATCACCATAGCCATCATCATCAGCACAACAGTGTCGGCCATTCACCTCTTAGTCATCAGAACTCACGTACCACTCCATCGGAGTCCTCTGCTACTGATCGAAGTAATGGAGGCAGTCCTTTACTGCACAACAATGCAGATGAACCTAACCGTCCGGTGGCAGTAGTTCATGGCAAAAAGAACCGACTCGCTTATGGAACTGAAGATGAATTGGTGACCACTGCTATCAAACGTTTTTGTTTGAGTAATGAAAGAGAAGCCAATTTGAATGAACACAACAATAGATTTCTTTTGTCTAATAATTACGTTAACGACGAAGAATGTAATGACGAGTGCGCTAATGATATTCGTTGTCAACATCGACACAGTTCATCAGTTCCAGATCTGCGCACAACCATTCCTGGTGTCACAAATCAATCACATTCTACCGCATCGTCACCCTCTTCATCGTCAACTCCAACTCCGACTACATCTTCGGTTTTATCTCAGATATTAGCCGCTCAACAGTTTGGAAGCGCTTCCTCGCCGTCCAGCCACGATTCAGTGCCGTCCAACTCCTTAAGCGGTTCTAGAAGCGGGGCTAAGTTCCAGTATGTTTTGGGGGCGTCCACCAGTATGGCTGTTAAGATACATGAAGAAACTATGACTTATTTGAATCAGGGTTTGTCATCTATTCATTTATCAAATTTTATTTATAAAAGTTTCTTCACTAAAGGACAGTCCTATGAAATAAAACTTAAAAAAGTCGGAGATTTGACGGAAATGAGAGGAAAAATGCTTAAAACAATTCTTAGGGTTGGGTTTCAAGAAAGACGTCTTCAATATATGGAAAAAGAGTTGATTTCTCAATGGAAACAACAGAGACCTTCTGAAAGAATCCTCGAAATCGATGTTCCCCTCTCTTATGGTATTCATGATATCTTTGATGACCCAAAAGATGTCAATAAATGTGAATTCTTTTGGGATCCGACAAAAGAAACGGGAGTTTTCGTAAAAGTATGTAAACATATCTAAAAATCTAATAAAACAATTAAACAATTGAACAAAATTCAGGTCAATTGCATCAGCACTGAATTCACACCTAAAAAACATGGCGGAGAGAAAGGCGTTCCATTTAGAATAGTGATAGAAACATATCCTCATAATGGGAACAGCCCGGCTTCATGTCTTCACGCGGCATCGTGTCAAGTCAAAGTCTTTAAGCCAAAAGGGGCCGACAGAAAACATAAGACAGATCGCGAAAAGATGAGTAAAAAGCCGCTCACAGAACAGGAAAAGTTTCAGCCATCATATGACTGCACAGTTTTCATCGATTGTCCCTTAGATTCATTGTTCTCATTCAGCAATTTCACGCCCACCCCTTCCGCCATGGCTACCTCTAACTCCATCGCAACAATCACTTCGAATACAACTATAATTTCGAAGAATAGCGAATCAATTAAGTGCTTATCAGAAGAAAATTCGAACTCTAAGTCCATCACAAACTTTTCGGAAAATGATTCTACTCTTGATTTGCCGACCACTCCATCAGTGAGTTCTGTATTTCGGGCCCTTTCCCCCGACGCAGATGCAGATCAGACGAGTAAATGGCTTCAAAGCAATCGTTTCGGTCCATTGAGTCGAACTTTTTCCAATTTTTCGGGAGCAGATATTTTACGGCTAACGCGTGAAGATCTCATTCAAATCTGTGGTCTAACTGACGGTATCCGACTCTTCAATGCATTACACGCCCGAACAATAAGACCACGGCTTACAATATATGTCTGCACCCAATCAGATGAAGTTTTTCGTGCCGTTTATTTGGAGTACTTAACAGTCACTGAATTGACCGCAAAATTGAGTTCCATTTTACTGACGAACAGCAAAATCGTTTTGAATAGAATCTGTTTGTATGGACCGTCGGGTATTCGTATTTTAATTACCGATGACGTGGTTCGCAATCTTTGCGAAGAATCCATGTTTTTAATTGAACTCAACAAAGGTTTGTCTTTTTGTTTGTTTTAATTGATATAAAATATTAATTTGAATTGTTTTTAAACTAATAGACGGGAATTCAGGCGACAAATATCAGGCTCTACTTAAGCCCTTCAATAATTGACACTTTTTACCACTTTTATAGTTTTTATCGAACTATTCGTTTGTTTTGTTAAATGTTTGACATTAGTTATGATTGGATTCCTGTTTGAACCGGAATTTTGATGGAATCAAACTTCGGTTATATTTAGAGTGTTATTGTTTTTGGTGTAGTTTACTCTTAAAACCAATCGTTGGATATTTTATATGGAAATACTGTTTTCAAGTTTTATATTTCTTTTGATTGAATGACAAAACGCGTTCTCAGATAACTATTGAATGGAATGTCACCAAAATATTAAATTAATTGATCAAAAGATCGAAATTCAAAACTTCTTCAATAAAGAAATGGAACTATGATTTGATCGCTTCATAGTTCACACCTTTTATTACATGTTTTGCTGTTTTATATGATTTATAGTTACATTACTTTATATTTTCTAATAAATAATTTGTGTCCCATTTTATCGTCAAAACCAATGATAATTAACGGATCAAATCATTCATTTTTTTGTCATATGAATTCATAAGATGATTGTCAGTCAAATCAGGAACAACCAAAATATAGGCACAGATTTAAAGAGAATTAGAACCTCTTTAATTGGACCATTGATAGTAACAATTAAACAAAAAGAAATTCTTTATTATTAAATAAAATGACCGCAATTTATGGCAATTTCATTGCAAATTCTCCAATAAGTTATAGACTTCCCGTAATTCCTCTAATAACTTCACTATCACTTCTCAAAATTTATTGTCAATAATATTGAATCAATATATTTATTGATTAAATTAATATAAAATCTATAAATCTATGCAATTCTATATTTTTATTCTATAATATAAAAGTTTGGTCGACACTAAAAACTTCATTTGGAAACACATGAAAAGCAATTGATTCGATCCCTTGAAGTCATATCAATTGTGATTTTTTCAAATCTATTTCTCAGCTATATTTTCATAGAACTCGTGAATCAATCGACAAATTTTTCTACAAAACAATCATTTAATTTCAAAATTTGGTCCATTTTTGTGAAATTCTGATTTAATTTTCTATAATTTTTTACAAAAATCTTATTTATATTTGCATTTAATATAAAATATTTATTTTAAAATACATTTCTGTCTTTCGGAACAAAACAAAAAAATGAATTAAAATTATTTTTTTTGACAAATATTTCTTTTTTTTTTAGACGATTTGAATACTTATGATATGAATCATATGATAGTCATCACAAAACTGTCCTGTTTTTCATTTTGTATAAATTAATAATAAATTAATTCATTGGTTTTGGAGATAAGATATCAATGAAATTAATAATAAAATGAATTGATTTGTTTTATTATCTGTTTAATTGTGTGTTATATATAAGTTGAGGTAAGTTTTTTAAATTTATAAATAAGAAACTCATTACCGATTCAATTGAGTTACAGTCAGAGACGGATAAAGTTTTCATTAAAATTTCTCAAATTTTAGAATAAAAATCTTGATTTTAAGCCTAATTTAGTGAAATTCTAAAAAATGAAGTATTATTTAAATTAGTTTTTAGGTTAAAACAGAATTAGTAGGAGATCTCAAAATATAAATGATGTGATTTTCTGATAATGTTCTGGTGATGTGCTGGCGATTACTCTTAAACTTTGTTGAGTTTGAAAATTTTGGATAACCTCTAAAATTAAAACTAAAGAAATAGAAGGGGTATAATATGTATAATACATTTTCGAAACAAATTCCGTTTGACAGCCTATTCTTGTTTATTGATTGATTGGTCATTTATTAATTTAAATACCCTTCCTTACTAATCAGCAGTGATGAAGACATATTTTACAATTTGAGATGTTCAAGGACTAACCCTTTTATTAAAAATATAATAAAATTGTTGTTCAGAACAACAATTAATTGTGAGAAATGCCATTTTTCATATTTTACATAATTGTAGTCTAAAACTTCTAAATGTAACTTAATATTCATAATTAGCAATATATTCCCTTGATCAATTAATTTTTAATGCTATTCTGACAAATAATATGACTTTTTACGTATTATATTAAGCATTGAAAGTTTTTTTGGTTATAATATGAATGATGCATGTACAATTTGTATAATTTGTTTATTTCAGCTAAAAACTAATCCGATTCGACTTTAAAACTCGCTTTTTTGACAAATATATTAAATTCAGGTTTTATTTATTTTATCTAAAAAATCATTTTGGTTTGGCTCTCATACCGTAACCGAGGGGTCACTAGAACCGGGGGTCATAACTCATCAAGGAGGAGGGTAGTTATATACTGATTACTACACCATAACTTATAATCCTAATTGGTTGTTTTTGGAAATCTATGCTAGTTGCTATGGTGTAGTAATCAGTAAATAATACCCCTCCTCCTTGATGAGCTATGACCCCCCGGTTCTAGTGACCCCTCGGTTACGGTACTATTTACTGTAACTTTTGGAGGGTTAGGCAATCAACTTATGTATAACGTTCTATTAGGCACAGAGGCAAACAAGCATTTCCAAAAATCTCAAATTTTGAAATTTTGGGAAAAAACTAAATTTCTAAATGGAGTCCTCAATTGGACAACTTTTACCATAATCTATTCATAAATGAACTAAAAATACCCCTCTAAGTTTTGAAATTTAGGGGGATATTCCATATTTATCGAGATAAAGATCGAGAACTTTGGAATGCCTTCATTCTCTTAATTATTAACATTTCTTAGAACACAACTTTTGAACCATTGATCAGATAAGATGCAGTCTATCAAAAAGCCACTAGATTTGTGTCTAGCTACTTCAAGCATAATTTCTCTGATTAAGATCTGTGTCCAATAATTTCTATTTAAAACTTATAATTTGTTTGATTCGAAGAATTTAATCACTGAATAAATTATTTCAAAACTTATTCAGAATCTTAGTCTTCATTTTGATGAAGATTTGATGACTAAATGAAAAATAAATCAATTCTTAAACTTATTTAAAGCGATAAAAATGCGAATTTAAAAATCAAAAAAAAGAATTAAAGGACAGAATTTGGAGACCAGTGGAGGACCACATCTAATGGCAACTCTCAACGATGACATCTCTCGTTAATCAGACTTTAATTCACAGCAATTATTAGTTATTTTGTGTATAAATTGGAGTTTAAGTCATCGAAAAACTAATGGAAAATAATTTATAAATAATATTAAAACAATAATTGACTGAAAAATGATTGAATAAAATTAAAATATATTTTGATTAACGAAAAGAAATAATATTTGTATTAAAACTTTAAACTTTAAGAGCGTTTAAATTGATTATAAAAACTATTCCGAGATTTGAATTATAATAGAATTGAAAGGAGGGATAACTTCTGTCGTTACCTATTGTTTAGCAAAACCGAAATAAAAGCAAAAAAATTATAAAAATTAATTAATTGATAGCAGAGTTATTACAAATCGATATAATTATTGATACAAATAATTGCTAAACAATTGAATGCTTTTATCAATCGATTAATCGTTACTTCTATTAACATATTTAATAATAAACTTATAATAATTAGAAACACATTTATGTCTGACAACAGGGCTTCTTATTTCGGTCAGAGTTATCAGTCGGTGGAATGGTTATCGGCCTTATGTTCTCTGCAGAAGGGGAGGGGTCGTCACCGCCTTCATTTCGGATTTGCTTTTGAGAGACGATTCTATAAATTTCTGTTAGGATTTGTTGAAACGCCGCCTCAACATTAGTCGAGTCCAGTGCCGACGTCTCGATAAACGACAGACTATTCTTTTCTGAATAAACAATTTTCAACAATTAGTGGCCAAACAGAAGCCGAGAGTGGTTTACATACCTGCGAAGGCTCGGGCTTCGTCTGTAGGCACAGCGCGTAAATGTCTTAAATCTGATTTATTGCCGACCAGCATAATGACAATGTTTTGGTCAGCATGGTCTCTCAACTCCTTCAGCCAACGCTCCACATTCTCATATGTCAAGTGCTTCGCAATATCATAGACCAGAAGTGCACCGACGGCTCCCCTATAATATGCACTGGTTATAGCTCTATACCGCTCCTGTCCTGCGGTGTCCCATATCTGAGCTTTGATCGTTTTTCCGTCCACTTGAATACTTCTGGTCGCGAACTCCACTCCAATCGTTGACTTCGACTCCAAATTAAATTCATTTCGTGTGAATCGCGACAACAAATTACTTTTTCCGACACCGGAGTCGCCGATTAAAACAACTGATCAAAAAAGACATTTGATATCAATATTCAAATCAATTTTAGGGCCAAACCTTTAAAGAGATAATCGTATTCGTCATCTTTGGATCCCATTGTGTCTCAAAATTTGTTATTATTTAAAATAATTTCCTTGAATTCAATTAAAAATTATTATTATTTGGAAAAAACTATTTTTTTAAAAAATATTTTACAAAATTTGTGCACAAATTTCTCTAATATTAACTATAATTACAAATTATGAATAAAATAATGAAAATTTAAATTAAATATTAATAATTGAATTATTAATATAAATAATTAAAACAAATCAATGGATAATTTAAGAGACATTTAATCAGTTGTTATCCTAAAGACTATTTCAATGTACTGTCAATGCGTTTACTATAATATGGCTGTTGTTTGGAGACTCACTCCAAAGGAGTCCAAACATTATCTTCAAAACTATTTATAATTTAATGCCATCTCTCGAATAATCCGTAGAAAAGTGTATTCAATATTATACAGTGTTTTGATTTTTAGTCGTTTTGTCGTTAGTTTCGAGTTTGAAATAAACTCTGACTCAACAGTCAATTGATTGAATGCCAAAACGCCCCACAAATCAGTCCATCGTTTGATACTTTCAATCGAAAGATGGAGACACTTATCCATTATTTTTCAATTACTTCATTGAATGAAATAAATCTTAAGAAAGAGCAGCAAAACTCCAAAGCATTAAAACTTTTATTAAATACATTAAATGTGTAAACATTTGAAAATAATTTAATCTCTTATTACTCAATATTTTTAAAAAGTTATTTAAGTTTTTAATTACATTTTTCTAAATGACACCAATTTTTACAATTATTAACTCAATATATAATTCGATTTTGAAAATACTTTTTCTATTGGAGACAAATGAGTTGACAACTGATTATTGAATAAGAAAAATAATACCATTTTTTGTGATAATCTTTTATTAAAAGATAACAATTAAGTAGAAAACATTTGGTTCCTAACCAATCAACTAAAGGTATTTAACATTCACTTAATTTATACGTTTTTTAATCAATAAGTTTTAAAATGTAAGTAAAGTATGAAAAGGAGTTCTAATTATTATTATTATTATTCCTATTATTCTTATTATTTTTGTTCAAAATGTTTAACATATTATTCATAGAATAGTTATTTAGTATTTAAAGTTCAATAACTTTTATTATTATTCTGTTTAAAGCTATAAATAAGTTTTATTGTAAGTTCTAATTAAAGCACTCGCCGGAGGGGACGGACTCCAAGGACTCTAGGGACAGCACCTGAGCCTTCGAACGATCAGAACCAACGGTCAACTGAAATTCAAACTCCAGCCACCGATTGGGCAGTTTTCTAGAGCTCGAAGAGTCTATAAAAGGCCAGAACACCGACTGGTCCTCTCGTCGTCGTATTTTTGGTGTTAGTGCTGATAGTAGTCTCTCTTAAAGAGCATTCATTTTTAAATTGTTTTCTATTAAAAATTGTATTTCATTTTATTTAAAATAGTTATTTCCCTTTAATTTGTGAACTATTATTCAAATAGTATTAAATTTTGATTATTAATAAAGTTTTCTGATAAGAAATGTGCTGTTCTGTATCTTGGGTACGCTAATTCAGGCGCACCCCCAAGCTCCAGGTCCTTCGTGTGGTCCCTAAGATCCCCAACAGTCCCAGAAGTCCGACAGATCCGGACTCACAGGCATCCTACAAGGGTTTCTGGTCTCTCCCACCTACCTCTCGCACTGCCTTCCCCCTAAGCGAGTCAACCGCCCCCACTCGCTCCTTTACAATTGGTGTTAGGCGCCTGGGGTATAGCACTTCCTAACAGCGCTATACGGTTCCGGTCAAAGACCAGATGAGCACAAGGACGCTACGGTCGTCATCAGATAAGTCCCCTTTTAAACAATTAGAGTACAGAAAGCGCAGCGTTTTGCAAACCACTGTCCACCAGATACCAGAGATGGGCGAAAACCAAAGGACGCCAACACCTCCACTGAATTTGGAAAATATAGAGGATCCACTTGTGATCGAAGATAACCAGAATAATGAACAAAACGATACCATTCAAGACCATGATTACCTTCCAGAGGGAGAGAACTTTAACCTCCCACCCGCTGGAGATCAAGACTTGGGTGACATCAGTGAAGATGAAGTGGAAATGGACAGAGAATTAGAAGCCATTAGAGCAAGAAATGCAGAGCTCCGAGCAGAGTTGAAAACAGGGAGAAAACGGGTCAAGGCCCGAACCATTAACCGAGAACGCCGGGAGAGCGAACGTTTGGCCACTCTTCGCCAACAGCAGAACTTTGAGACGCACCAGAGAGGATTGGAGACCTCATCTGGAAGTAGCAGTGAGGACGATCAGAACCACTCACGACGTTCTATACGATCACAGTCAGAGAGTTCTCGACCACGATCCCGTAGCCCTATCAGTGGACCACTTACTCCAAGAACTGACATCCAGCAATTGGCTGAAGTAATACGCGGTCTTCAGTCGAGCTCCAGACCAGTGGTTCTCAAGCAGACCCCACCCAAATTCGATGGTAATCCGGAGGAAGCCCTCCAGTGGATCAAAGATTACACTACAATTGCGAATCTAAATAAATGGACCAATACGGATAAAGCCCAATATCTGGTCACAGCGCTAACCGAATCGGCTAGAGTCTGGTATGACGGCCGCTTCGAAGGAGAGATACCCAATTGGGAAGAGTTTTATAATGAATTTGTGAGTACATATCGGCCAATTGGCTACGACCAAAACAAGATGCGCGAGTTTTATACGATTCGTCAGCGGAATAGCGAACTGCCCACTGACTACTTAAATAGACTATTGAAAATACGGAATGAAATCGACCCTCGTCCCTCGGACAATGATGTGATGGCGTGCGTTAAGTTAGGGTTGAATTCACAATATTCTGGTTCTGTTCTCAAGGATCAGAGCATCGCAGAGATTAGACAAACTCTGAGTCAACTGAGTCAACTGTCCCGCATTCAAGAAAGACGGGAGAGAAACCGTAACAGGAATGGCGATAATAAGGAACGCCCAGCTGCAGAGCCAAATCGATCTAGGCGAGAAGATAGAACTACGCCAGCTCGAGACTTCCGGCCGACCTGCTACAACTGCGGGAAAGTTGGACACCTTTCAACTGTATGTCGTGTGCCTAAGGATCGCGAACGAGTCAAACAAAGGTATATAGAGGTGCTCAATGCACGCAACCCGGCTCCAGTCGAAAGAACTGAGCCCAGACCTGCAACCAGAGATCGTCCGGTCGAATCAAATGAAACGCGACCCAAAGCGCCCGTGGAATCCCGGAGAACGCCACCACCTGGCAATATTAGTGTCTATACAACTGGTTTCCAAACAGACACACAGTTTCTCCTGCCAGTGCCCACCCGATGTCCGCATGAACCAGTTCTGGTCAATGGCTTAAAAGTACGAGCGCTCATCGATACTGGTGGAGAGTTCTCCATTGCATCTGCTGACTTTGCGATGGCTATTGGTGCGCGGCTCAGCCCCAGCGATATGACGCTCAGTGGCATCCACAACACCAAAGTGAATGCTGTAGGAGCTATACAGAATGTGCACATCACATTCCAGCACAAGACAATAAAGATGCCCTTGGTCATTATGCCTAACTTAACCACTCCATTAATACTTGGAGTTGATTTTCAAACAACACTCGACTTGGTCATTCGGCCTCGATACGACTGCGTCAGCATTGCGAGAAGGCCCCAAAATAGACCACCGGTTCATCCGTCGCCATTTCCAGTTAGAGAGGCCACTCAGTCGGAACGCCAATTACTACAAAATTCAGAAGTCCATGAAATCCCTGTGGCTAGCTATCGCCAAAGGAAGAAATATATAAATAATATGCTGCACCAGCGTCGGCATCGCCGGAACCGCCGCCGAAGGAGGGCAGCGATACGGACGACAACAGATTATGCAACGCAAGAATCCGACGAGCGATCGACTACCTCTTCACAAGTCTACTCAAGTGAGGACGAAACCGATACAGGAGAGTCCAGCCGACAGCCAAGTGGCCACCATTCTCGCCCTAACAGACCAGCTCCGACTAGGTCCCGAGCTCCACACATTGTGGGTACAAATCACCAGCAAAAGACTGTACAGTCCTCTACTGCCCGCAAAATCAAGCTCCAACTGAGTGAATGCTGCTCCGGTACTGGTTTGGCCCGAACCCACCCCGATGCTGAACGTAAGGGCTTGACAGTCCCTGTAGGGATAGTCCGACTGAATGGTAGCTATGTTCAGCTGGAGGTCCATAACTATGGTCAGGAGGACATTGATCTGTTACCAGAAGACAGGGTTGTGATACTCGAGCTGATCGAAGATGAAGTAGTTGTCCCTCAGCACCGAAACCACGGAAGAGTTTCTGCATTCCGAGCCGTCAGAAATGCCCCTGTTAGTCACTTCCACCAACTCTCTGACCAAGAGTTTCACAGGTATTTAGAAAAGTTCAATATTGGGTCCCAACTATCAGAACAAGAACGAAAGGAATTGGGTAAACTTCTAGTAGAATATCGGGACCGATTTGTCTTTGAAGGAGACCAATTAGGCAGAATCACTATAGAAGAGCATCGTATCAACACTGGCAGCAATCCACCAGTTCGTAAAGCACCATATAAAGTTTCATATTTTGAACGACAAGCAATCGAAGAGCAAGTGCAAAATATGCTCGACCAAGGGATTATTGAACCCATAATCTCTGAGTGGGCCTCACCTGTGGTAATTGTGTCCAAACGAGACAAGACTCTTCGCTTCTGCGTTGATTACCGTGGACTCAATAAAATAACCAGAGCCGACAGCTATCCACTTCCTCGTCTGGACGACGCACTGGACCTTTTAGGCAATTGCGATCTGTTCAGCACTTTAGACGCCTGTTCGGCCTATTGGCAGATCAAAATGGCTGAAGATTCCATAGAAAAAACCACATTTACCTGCCACTTAGGCACCTACTGTTTTAAATATCTCCCTTTTGGCCTGAGAAATGCCCCTAGCACATGCAGCCGAGTCATGGCAAAAATATTCGAGGGACTCAACCGGAAGAGATGCATGGTTTACCTTGACGACTGTATAGCCATGAGCAAGGGGTTTGCAGATCAAATAGCAATTCTCAGGGAACTATTCCAGCGGATGCGTCAACACGACCTCAAACTAAAGCCCTCCAAATGCTATTTTGCTCAGACTAGTGTCTCTTATTTAGGCCATAAAATAAGCGCCGAGGGCATATTGCCTGATCCCGAACGGACCAGAACACTACAAGAACTCCAAACCCCTACTACTGTCAGAGACATCAGAGCTTTTCTGGGCTTTTGTAGCTTTTATAGACGATTCATACAAAACTTCAGTAAAATAGCACAACCACTGAACAAATTATTAGTGAAAAACAACCCATTCTCCTGGGGAGAAGAGCAAGAGTCGGCTTTTCAGACTCTCAAGCAGAAAGTATTACAACCACCAGTTCTAGCCCACTACGATAAAGACGCGGCTCTTACTCTAAGGACTGACAGCTCAGGCTACGGCCTAGGGGCTCATCTAGTACAGTCGCCCAGCCATGACCGCCTGAAAGAGGGCCGCTTGTTGGCCTGTTGCAGCCGTACATTGAGTGGCGCTGAAAAGAATTACGCAATCTCTGAACTCGAGTGTCTGGCGATAGTCTTTTCAATCGATAAATTTAGAAATTATTTATACCAACGACCATTTGTCATCCAGACTGACCACCATGCCCTATGTTATGTGTTGAAAATCAAGAGCCCGAATGGCCGCCTATCCCGCTGGGGAGTGTTATTACAGGGATATGACTTTGAAGTGAGATATAATTCAGGCAAAAAACATGCCGACGCCGATTGCTTGTCACGTTACCCGCTTATAGCGGATATCAAAGATTTAGACAAAGAATATTTCCAGAACAGTGTCATGCAACCTGCAGTCCTAGCATACACTGGACAACAACCTGAAGATGTGTTCCCACATATTAATGACCGCAGACCAGCACTTATTAAACAACAACAGACTGATCCCAACTGGAGTCGAGTTCTTAAAACATTAATTGAATCTCGAGATAATGAGATCCAGAATCATTACATAATTAAAGAAGGGGTTCTCTACCGAAGAACGGATAGAGGTGGCGAACCTCATTATGCACTATGTGTGCCCCAAAAGCTGGTCAACCAATTACTTAACTTGAATCACGAGCATAGCCTCGCATCACATCCAGGAAAAAGACGAATGTATGACAACATTCGCTCCAAATACTACTGGAAGGGAATGTATTCAGACATATATTCTTATGTGAGCAGCTGTAAGCTGTGTCAAGCATTTAAAAATACCACCAAAGGTCGGCAAGGACTGTACCAACCTTTACCTGCTCCCACTGGTCCATTCACAGACATCTCATTGGATCTAGTAGGCCCACTGCCGGTCACTAAGCATAAGAACAAGTATGTGCTAACAATCATATGCAGGCTCACAAAGTTCGCTGTCGCTTGCGCTCTGCCCAACATTCAAGATGCAACAGTAATGGACGCCTTCAAACGTCAATTCCTGCTTAAATTCGGCATCTGTGATACGCTGCTCACCGATAGAGGCAGCAATCTTTGCAGTTCCTTTAGTGAATCCCTTCTATCAATGTATGGGATCACTCACTTGACCACCACCGCTGGGCACCCTGAGTGCAATGGACAAATTGAAAGCTTTAATAAGGCTATCTCCACCTATATGGGCATAGCCAGGGCTCAAAGGGGTATCCAATGGGACGACTGCTTAGAAGAGATAGTCTACGCCTATAACACTACGGTGCACAGCACTACAGGCAAGTCCCCGTATCTACTAGCCTTTGGGACTGAGCCCAGGTCTCTCTTTGAGCGCACCTATAACTTGGAGGCCATAGGAGACCCCCACATGAGCCGCGATGAGCAGTTAGCCCGCCTTGCCATTTTGAGACAGAAGGCCCAGAACAATATCCTGAAATCTCAGGAGCAAAATAAGAAATATGCTGATCAGCATAGAAAGCCAATAGAGTTCAAAGTAGGCGATAAAGTTTGGCTTGAAATGAAAGCCTGGAAGATCTCTAAAGGAGGCAAACTGAAACCAAAGTACTCTGGTCCACATGTAGTGCTTAAAAAACTTAGCCCCTTGACCTATCGACTGGTTAAACCTAAAGGCGCTTACAAAAGTGCAGTAGTGAACGTTAAACGACTTAAACTATACCATCCTCGAGCTGATGCCAGCTCTGCCACCACTGAGCTCACGTTAACTACAACCGATAACTCTGAAACTGAAGAGTATTGGGTGGACTCCCCCGAATCTGCCCACTCTTCTGGCCATAGACCAAA
>JAQFZI010000567.1:0-14778 GCA_034695605.1 Eupelops occultus
GGTAAACAATTGGCATTCGATATACGGGCTATAAAGCGCATGTCTCAAGTGTTAATATTTAGTACAAAAATGTATAAGCTGTTTACATTTTTTTTCAAGCGGTATATCGAATGCCAATTGTTTACCGCGTATATGGAAAGCAAGCGATAGTAATTAAAAATAAAGATTTTATTGAAAATATTTTATTTTTTGTTTTTAAGTCTCTTAAGTTTATTCTTCAATTTTTTGACCTGTCGTCCACCCATCCATTGAGGATAGTGTCCAAATTGATCCCTTAATGTCTTTGAGTTTCGCTTCAAAGTGTCGTTTGTCTCCATTGGTTGCACCACTTTTTCATTGTCTTTCATCTCGATATCGATTTTCTTCTCATTTGTATTTTTCAAATCGGCTTTAATTCAAATCAAAATAAGTTTAAAACAAATTTAAATAATTTTGAAATAATGTTTACCAATCGATAGACCCTTTTTGTCGACCATTTCCTGCAATTTTTTGAGTTCTTTCTCTCCATATTTGACTCTTTTGATTGCTTTCATTTTTCTCTTCCATTTACTTCTTAAGCCTTTAGCCATTATTTCGGATTTAAGTTTAAATGTTATCAAAATTAAATCAAAATTAAAATAATTTCTTTAAATGTTTTAAAATAAATTTTCACGTGTTTTGGTTTACAATCTGTTTATCAATATTTATGTCTCCATCTGTTGTACAATAAATCTGAAGATAATTTCGATTTAATTTAAAATTATATTAAGTATTAAATTATTATAAAAATTAAGTAATAACTACAGTAAACTGAAAGCTATGTTATTAAATAAAGCAAGTACAATTAAATCTCAATAAAAATCCCAATATATTGAGGAAAATAAGAAATATAGTTCAATGAATTATACAAATATTTTTAGAATTTTTTATTCTTTACATAATTTAATTCTATTTAGTATTTAACTCTTTTTAACCAAGAGTATAATTTTACAACTTTTTGATTTAATTTTCTCGAAATTGGTCTTCAAATTTTCTAATTCGCTTAAAGAAGTAAAAGTTTTGATGTTTAGTTAAAGTAATAGTTTTTGGAGCATAAAGTATATTTCATCATGGAACTTTAAGATATCCTAGTAGCGGTTTCAACGTCACCAGGGTAAAAAATGTCAGATTATTAAATTGTAATTAATTTAAATCAATTCATGTAAATTAATAATTTATTCAACCAAATGTCGATTTCTTAAAGAACTTCTTTCCATTCATAAAGCAATATTCCTATTATCCTGGTTAATTTATCCATCAATATTGTTCTAGTAAATTCATAATTAAAATAAAACTTTGTGAATTACAAATTGTGGTGTAATATATTTTCAGACTATTTCAGTTTATTTTCAAATAATTTTGTATTTTAAGACCTTTTAATGTTTTTAATGAGAATTTAATCTAATTTTTTTTTGAGAACTTTATATATATATAAAATTGAAATTTAAAATTAATCTTTCATAATAATAGTTGGTGTAAGGTCATTTTAATCATATGATAATCAATTGATCGAATTTTGTATAAACTTATTTCAATTTCTTTTTCAATCTATAATTTATACATATTTTACAAAATGAAATAATTTAAAGTTTAGAGACTTTAGAGTTATCTCTATCTCTAAGGAAAATTGATTAATTTGCATGCTCAATCACTAAAATTGCCTTAAATCAAAACATATTTTACTTTTTGGGTGCAGCAAAACTTAGTCATTAAATTAAAATTTGCTTAAATTAATTTCTATACGAGTTCTCTAACATAATGATAGCTAATGAAAATGTAGCAAGCGCATCTAATAACCAAATAATTTTTGCACCAAAAAGTTTTTACTCTTTTAAATTGAAATTCTTTTATATAGGAGGTAACTAAATTCCATGTTCAATTCAGTTTTTCTATTGCCAACTATTTATTTTAAAATGAACATATTTAATATGAAATATATCCATGGTATTATATTTGTTATTTTTAGAATAAGTCAGACATATTTTAATTTATTTGCACAATAATTGATAGATTGGCGCAATTGATAATTGACAAATTGCCAAGTAAATTTCAATTATATTTAATCAAATAACATGATTCATATTTATGTATGTAAAGGGAGTGCCTTTTATGATAGCCTCAAAGTGGACCCCTTGCGTATACATGAATCGTAATATATTATTGACTACTACTTTACAGAGGACTACATTTATAGCAGTAATACTACAGAATTCATGTTTTGTTGACTACCTATTGATTCGTGAATTATAGCAATGAGTGCTCTGCAGATGCAGTCCATCAGAACTGGAGTTACAATTTATTAGGAAAACATGTTCTACACTAATAACAACCCAATAAGTTATAACACATTTCCTTAAAATAGGAGCATCACTATTATTCTTTTAATACAAGTGGTAACCAGAGGGGGGGGCTAACACTCATATATTCCACACAAAGAAAACATGTTTTCAATTTAAAGCATTTAATTTTAAATTATAAGAAATTATGTCTCAATTATTGCATTTAATTTAGGTATTGATAATCTAGAAAAGGTAGGCATCAAACGTGTAAAATTAATCATGATTATTTCTCATTTTTGGGTTATAATCGATATATTAATTAAAATTGAAAATAACATATCTTTCTTATATTCAGGTGAATTAAAATATAGAATTAATCCAAACCTAAAAATAAGTTAATATAAGATTTAATGAATCAATCGTTTGACTAAAAATCAAATAATAATAATAGACTCAAAAATTTGTGATCCATTTAGTAGTTTAAGGCATTCTCTGCACTCATTTTCTTAACGAAACAAAAGAAGTGAAATATTAACATAAAGTCACTCAAAATAGAGAAGAAGAACAAAAACGAGGGGAGAGAGAGAGAGAGAGAGAGAGAGAGAGAGAGAGAGAGAGAGAGAGAGAGAGACTAGGTTCATTTATGTAAAATAAAAACTGATTCTAAACAGATGTTGAAAATTAAAACTTAAATTAATGATTTATTTGATTAGTTCAAGTTTATCTAAAAGAATCTTGGACAACAATTTAATAAATTGAGAATGATTTGCAATAAATGCCATAAAAGTTAGCCAGGTTAATCATTATTTTAGAACAGTTTTATTCAATTGATAGCCAGGAATGATATTGGTAATTTTTGAAATTAGGAAGAGGTTAAAATCTTAATTTTTGATTGTATTCTAATGGAAACAAAATGGGGAGAGACTGTGCTGTGCTGTTGGGCTGTTATGAGAGACTGCGCCACTCGACTCACTCTTACTATCCATAGTTTGAACAAAATATCTTTCTTTGCTCAGAAGTCGTCCCCATTTTGTTTGAAGTTTAGTTTTTATGGATTTGTGATCCGATAATAATTATTGTTTCTCTAAATTTAAATATCTTTTGATGTAATTAAGAGTTAATTTGCAATTATATTGAATGCAATGATTGGCTTATAATTGGTTTTAATATTAATGGAGAACCGATTCATTACACAAAAGATTGTCTTTTATATGGTTTTCAATTGTGAATCAAACAGTGATTTATAAGTGAGACAAATGACTTCTTCAAGTGGTCTCCTAGTAATAGGTGGCCACAAAGAACATCAATGAAAGAGAGTACCATTAGTAAGGATGGCCACCGGAATCGGGTGGCTATAGATCACAATAAGACTATTACTTGTAATTCAAACATTCAATCGATTGAAACCCCAATCAAAGGTCAACAGCCGTTAGTTAGCGCTCCAAACAGTCCACAACATTCCTCTTCAACCACTTCTGCAAATCTTTCGTCTTCATTGAACTCTAATTTCTGTCCACAAAACAGATCACAAAATATAGCCATTAATCCAAAAAATCTTAACAATCAAATCAATAGTAAAACCAAGGATTGTGTGGCAAACACTTCCTCCACAGCTATTAGTTCGAGCACTTCATCCAATCCAAGCGCTACTAATTTTGATGACGATTACAACGAATGGGAACTCGGAATCGGAGATCTTATCATTGATTTAGACGCAGATATTGAACGTCAGACCAACGATAAGAATCAACAAAACAATTGCGTGAATATTATTAGTGATAACAACAATAAAGTCATCAGTGATTCTGTTGAACAATCATCTGATCCCTCAGAATCCAGTCAATCAGAACAGGTCTCTGCCACCACTGAAACCACCGCTCCATTGACAGTAATGTCCAACTCTAAGTCCACTCGGATGGGAGTGACCAGTGGTGCCGTTAATAATTCTGGTGTATCATCAGTGTCAGGCCATCACCACCACCACCATCATCATCACCATCATCACCACCATTCAAGTGGTTCTTCAACTAATTCTTCGTCATCTTCCACATCATCTCCGAGTGGTTCCACACCTATAGTAGGTTCAGGTGTCGAACACTCGGCAACGGTTGAAAAGGGACTTAAAATGAAAATAAAGCGGAAGAATATCGGAGGGAAGGCCTGTGAAGCTAAACATGAAATCGTGTCCTCAGATATAAGCACTGCGAAGTATGTGTCGTCCCGAGACCACAACTCTGGAAACTCTTCAGTCAACTCTAATAGTGTTACATTTGGTGCTCATAATCAGAGTATGAGTGCCACCAATTCAGGCACTTCTTCTGTGATTTCGTCTTTAATAACATCGGACTCAAAATCATCCAAACATTCAAATAAAGGAAAGGGTGGAAGTCATAAGGATAAGAAGGACAAGAATCGCGATAAGGATAAACTGGTCTGTGCTAACAGTTCTGTCACTGGAATAACCAGTGGAAACCCATGCAGTGCTTCGAGCAATAAGACTAATTCATTGAATACAAAACTGTCGATCGCTTCCACTCCAACTGTTTCTTCAAATGAAGTGAACGGTTTGTCAGTTAATTGCAAGACTAGTGCTGAGTCTCCGGTCAGGTCGAGCCAGTCATCTGGTGGACCGACAAACTCAAGCTCTTCGTCAGTTAACGGTAGTACCCAAATCTCACGAGTGACCACTTCTTCGACGATCACTCCTTTGTCTTCTAATACATTGACTTTGAAGTATTCGTCGGCTTCTCTCAATCCAACTGTGATTTTAAGGACGGATGAATTGACCAAAAATATTCCGACGCCCAACAAAAAGATCAAACTTGAAAACAAAGTAAGAACTCTTTTTAATATTATATACCTGACCCCACAGAACAGCACATTCTTTAATTAATGCTGTTTTAAAATTACAAATTTTGAGTTTATATTCAAATTGAATTAAATTTCTGAAAACAATTTTAATTTTTTATATTTAATAACTCATTAACTGATTCTTAACTAATTAATAGTAATTACACTCGACTGCCAACATAATAAACTCCTCCGGTCAGACAAAAAAGTTTATTTTATTGGAAATTAGTATTTGGAGGTTAAAAATATTTATCTAATGATATTTTGAAGAAAATGAAGTGAAAATGATGTAAGATTTAAAGTATTCATCATTTTTTGTTAATTTAAATTTACGTAAAGTGTTATTTAATTATAAATTTAGAAAATTTGATAGACTGTTATCGAATCAATTGTTATGGTTTTGCCACAAAAACTTAAAAAGTGCAGGGTTCATTATATTGGACTTAAATTAGTACTGATTTATAGTAGATATGGCTTTTGATTTGATTTATAGTAACGGTATGTTTATAATATTGGAGTTTATTATATTGGATTTAATTTAACATTATGTCTATGGCTAAGGGATAATGGTTTTACTCATAAGTTCATTATATCAGCATGTTTATTATATTGGGTGTTTATTATGTTTTCATTCGAGTGTATTATAATTTATTAATAATTTTCAAATAAATGACAAACTTTATAAACGTTTTTTAGTTTCGCAATCAAATGGAATACTTGTGTATATCTGTACTTAATTTAGTATATTATGTACACAACTTTAATTCAGATAGTTGCAAATACATTTAAAAATGGGTGGGGGTGGGGGTAGACAAAGTATAATAAAATCGAAATTCCCATTCAAATGAAATTTTATAAATTGATATCAAATAAATAATTTGGTAATAATTATCCCTAATTTCTTTAATTTAGATGAAAAGTTTATTTTCTGAGCTTTAAATTTATTACTAATCATAGTTTATATGATTTTATTGTAAACATCGAAACTTCAAAAGTAATTCTTTTTTTATATTCCAATAATTGAATTCAACATTTCTTTCAATTGAAAGTATATTTTAATCAAAAATATTTTTATTCCTATTTATACAAAAAATTTGAATATTAAAAATATTTTGAAGATTTTGAGGCATTTAATTTTGTCAATAATTGTTAGCCCTTTTCTGTGACTTTTATTTATAAAATAATGATTGAATGCGATCTGCACTCTGTTCCGTTTCCATAAAAGACGGTCCAATTTTTAAAGTTTCGCAAAATTAAATTTGAATTTATTTTTTGATTATTTTTATTTAAACTGAAAATAATATAAATTTAATACAATTTTATAGCCGGAAGAAAGTATTTCTGCGACAAGAGATACCGGAACTTCCACTAGTATTGGAACCATAACTGAACCCGACTGCTTAGGTCCCTGTGAACCGGGAACCAGTGTTACTTTGGAAGGCATTGTATGGCAGGAAACAGAAGGAGGTATTCATTCGATGTTTTTATTTAAACTTTATTTTTAATTTAATTTAATTTCTGACAAATTAATTGACATTTAATATAAAATATTAGGAGTTTTGGTGGTGAATGTGACCTGGAGGGGAAAGACCTATGTTGGCACTTTACTTGACTGCACAAAACATGATTGGGCGCCGCCCAGGTTTTGTGAGTCACCCACCAGTGATATTGAATCCAAGAACAATAAGAATAGCAGAGGAAAGCGATCGCGCGGTTCAAACAGTAATGAGACCGCAGTTGACAACAGAATAGTTCAAAGCAAACTTCGCAACGGAAAAGGCAGGCGAACCGCTAACTCTGGCTTCACTGTGCCAGCAAGTCCTGCAAAGAGTGACTCCAACGCCCCTTCTTCTAAAAGAAAGGGTAGACCTTCTGATTTAGAATTGAGTCCAATCAGTGATTCCTCTAATAATGGAAACAATAATATGAAAGGAAGTAAAAGAAATAGATCTCAAACACGTAATACTCCGGCGTTGAGTGAGCCCAACACCCCTGTGGCTCAGCCCTCTTCGCCAGTCCTCATTGAATGTCCTGAACCCAACTGCAACAAAAAATATAAGCATATCAATGGTCTTAAGTACCACCAGACACACGCCCACTGCAATGACTCCAATAATACTTCCATTGATGTCAACACCAAAGACAACGTATCCGATAATGAGGACAATAATCTCGATACGATTAGTCTGCCTTCAAGTCCTACCAATAAGATTGAGGACATGTCAATTGAAGTCAATGACAAATTGAAGTCGAGTGCCGTTGAAACAAATGAAATGAATAAAAATGACTCAAATGTCACTTCTGGTGACCAAAGTTCAGACAAAACAAGATTTTCTGTAAAACCTGTGATCTTACAGTCGTTAGCAAACAGTGTGGCCATCAGTTCTAACAGTAGCGGCAATTGTCTGACTTCTATGAGCACAACCGGGACTACCTCAGAAACAAATGGTTCTTCAGTTACGAATTGTGCCAATAATACATTCCTAGTCTCGACTCAATCATCATATTTGATGGATCAGAATAATTCTGATCAGATCAACTCAAAAGTCGACACTTTGAACGACAATAAAATTAAAGTTTCTTCAGGACTAGCAATGAATGTGAAGCCATTGGCAGCTCTGCCACAAATCCTTTCAGTGGCGACTAATTTGAAGACTATTCAAAATAAACCTATCATTTCGGGTGATTCTGACCCTACCATCACTTTATCGGATAATATTAAAAAAGAGAAATCTAAGCACAAGAAAAAAAGCAAAGACAGAGACAAAGATAGAGAAAGAGATAAAAAGAGCTCTTCCATAAATTCTTCTTCGACTTCAAGTTCAAGTAATTCTATGGCTTCTGATCCAAAATTCTCGACTCAATCTTTGGAATTAATCAAAACGGAGAGCGATAGGAGTGATATTCCAACCGTAAATTCAACCGATAGACAGACATCCAATGATTTGTTTTCAAGCGTTGATTTGGTTAATCCTTCCAAAGGAAGGCCACTCAGTGTCGAAAACATTAATGCATTTAAAAGTTTAAATTCTCCGAACAATTCACTTATTTGTGTGGATCCCGATCTCACAGATAATAAGATGGCTGTAAGTGAGACCTCCATAGAGAATGTCCGGAGTCCTGCATATTCTGATATTTCCGATGCAAATGATACGACTCCCGCCATTGAAAATGATGACATCGAGACCATTGATAAACCCGAAGACTCTAAAACCGTAGAGAATGTAAGCACCGAAATAACGAGTCAGAGTTCACCCAACTTTCGTCTTTACCCTTACTTCAATCAGTCGCAATATCTGGTACCTATAGGCCCCCCTAATGACCCCCAGCGTTCGGCTTCTAATATACAAGAAGGCAGCAAAACTGAGACAGAGTTTTCTCATTCAATCAGTTCAAAGCGGCCGCGCCTTAACTCAGATCAAAGCGAAAAAAGTCGATCAGAAGAATCAGTCAATAATATTAAAACCATTTCAGACTCATCTCCTCTGCCATCGGCTACTCCTCCAGAGAATGTGCATGAATTTGGTGCCGTCAACCACAGCTACCCCTATCCTTTCTCTTATATGCAAAGATATCCAGGATATTCAATGGACCCGACATATCACATGCATTTGTTAGCCACTGATCCTCATTATAAGGAACAGTGCGAAAGATATTTAGAACAGGAAAGACTTTTAAAAGAACAGACTGATAATAAGGATCGTCTCACAAATGTTGAACCCAACAAAAGACTGTCCCCAATGACTAATAAGTCAATTGAATCAACAGCTAAACAGTCTTCGAGTAAATCACAGAATATAAGACCGTCTTCTTTGCCCTCAAAAAGTGATATTCCATTCGATTCTAATCCGAGGCCAACGAATATCAAAGAAAAGCAGAGCGAAAATCGACAGATTCTCAAAGAAAATATTGAACTAAAGACCCAAATGGATGCCAACAAAAGCCGACAAAACAGTCTTTCCTCCGCTCCTTTCGATCCAATATTTAAAGAAAGGCAAAGAGAAGAACAGACGAAACGTTATTTTATGGACAGTTTGATTGAACACCAGAGCACAAAACCAGACTTAGACTTACATTCGAGCGCTGTCATCGGTCCCCCTCCGCTTCTTAAAGATGGTATTAATCGATCAAAGAATGAAACGACTAAGAGTTCGTTCTCGAGTTCCAGTCATAAGCACTCGTCCTCTCCATCACTCTCTAGTCCTAAACCAAAAGACAATTCGAAAAAAGACAAATCCATTGAAGAAAAAGACGACAAAAGCAAAATCAAACTCAAGGAAGAGGGCGTTAAGCCTACAATGGAGACAACTGGACCACCGCCCCCACCTACTAATGGTTACTATTTTAATCCCTCGTATTTACCGCCACACTTTTCGCCATTCGACCATTCACATCCCATGTTTAGAGCCGGGTCTATGAGTCCTGTGATGATGGGTAACCCATATTCGAGTCAATACCTTCCTCCACAATTACGTTATCACATGTCGCCAGTGGCACCTCCCAGTCCTATTGGATCAATGGACATACCTAGTGGACCCCCTTTATCTGCTACACACACTCCAAGTGAACCGTTAGCACCGAAAATACATACGAGTGCTCCCAACCCAAAAAACATGGATTTATTACATCCCGTTTCACATTTCGGTTCGCATAAAATTCATGAACTTCAAGAAAGAGCTTTAATATCTCCGACCGGTGCTCCTAATGTTCCGCATCATTTGCCTCCACCACCTAAAACTGGGGTCAGCACAAATATGCCGGCACCAGGTGTTAAATCATTGGGTTCGGTAGTATCCGATCACTCAAACCTTTCGAGTCCTGTAAAAGAAGAGTTGATAGATGGCAAGGCATCAGATCGTCAAAGATCACCGCCTCCTCAAAGACATCTCCACACTCATCATCACACACACGTTGGAGTGGGTTATCCCATCTATGATCCATATAGCGGTTAGTCATTATTATTTGAATGCATCCGATCCTTAGTTATATCTTTGCCTTTGACTGATTGTGAAGCCCTCCTCTCAGGACTTCTTGAGTTGAGTTAATACGTATTTATTTATTATCACATTTAGTGCCACCAAATTGGAAACAAACACAAAATCAAAGCCATCTCTCGTATAGGATTATGGTATGACTCAACAGTTGATAATCAGACAGTTTTTATTCATAATAAGTCTTGAATTCCCTCTTGAATTTCCCTCCCCTCCCCCTCCCCCTCCCGTACTCAGTTCTAAGAATAAGTCTCAAAGTAACTGCTAGTTCTGTTGAGCTAGTTCAGATTTGCAAATCTTTGAATTTATAAGTTATGAGCACTTCCTTAAGGAGGACTTCACAACAGATTTAAAGCCATTTAATCAAATGATTGCATTCTATTAAGAAATTAATTAAATGAATGTTTTTGTTTACAGCAATGATTGTAAGTCATTCGGCGTCGACAGCAGTTCCGATGCATCCGTTTGTACCGAAATAATACATTTTTGGCAATTATTTTGAATTTTTATTTTATTTATTATTTAATAATCGAATCATTATTTGAATCTTATTTACAAAATAGGTTTTGTCTCACAATTGTTCACAACTTTTAAATTCATTTAAATCATTGCTTTATATATAATATTCAAATCGTTTTATTTATTAATTTTTAAGACTTTTTGATGTAATGACTGAACGAACGGCACAACGATATTAACGCGACTTTACATTGATTTTTGGTGTTGAGTGATATTAATGTAATTAAAACTAATATAACAATACTTTTAACCTTATTTTTGATAACAAAACTATGATTCACTTCCAACTGATTGATAGTTGAGTTATGTTTTAACTGAAAGTCAATATTTTTGTCCCAAAACACGATTTGAGTGGTTTTTGTGCCTCTCTTTCGACTTTTACTATAATTATTGCACTTTTTTTAGTAAATTATTTCTCAGATTTTAATTAATGACTTAATGACTGCCCGACTGTTAGTACTCTTGTCTTCGATTATCACTTTTTTAGTGCCATTTCTAATGACCGTCAAAAACAATAATTGTTTTTAAAAAATTAATTTACATTCCTTTCGATTGGAATGACTTTTGACGAGAATTTTGTAAATAATTGCAATTTTAAAATTCCAGACCTGAGCTTTTGGGACAGCATTTGTCTCATTAATTGTATTTATTAACATAAAAATAGATCCCAGAAAGTGATAATTCTATCCATTTTTAATTAATTGCGAATATAGTCATAACGTAAATAAGTAAATGATTTTAGGGAAGTGAGTGAGTGAGTGAGTGAGCATGCTTCTTCTTTATTCCTCAGCAATTATAGTTCTAAAACTCAGCTCCGACTACAATCTGTTTGTTGGTATCCTATAAGTTATGGTATTCCTAAGTTGTCTCCTCTTAGGCTGTTATCGAAGCTGAGCTTAATTTGAAAAAATCTGATAAAAATGTGATTCACTTTAAATTTGATCACAAATTGCATCAAAATTGAGAGCTCAGGACTCAATTCGATTCAATGTTTTATTAATTGAATTGTAAATAAAGTCATTGTTTCTGATGATTGTTTGTATTTAATAATCATTTCTGTAATTAAATCGATTGAATGTAATATAATTGTAATTTAAATCAATTATTCAATTGATATTCGATTGCCGTAAATAAGTTTACTGGAGATGTCTTTCTCTCTTTCCTATTGTTTTGTTAATTGTCGTCAAATACTTCTTGAAGACAATCTGATGAACAAAAGATTGGATAAACGTCTCTACAGTTCTGTTTGGGATATGAATTAGAGTCACCAAAATTACAAACAAATTATCACTGTTTAAGACCAGATTCCTCACAGAAGACATCTTCGATAAACTAATTTCGGCGCTAATTCTCTGATAAATATATTATTATTGAAAATAATCAACAAAATGAAGACTTAGTTATAAAAAAAATAATGGAATTTGGATTTCAATTGAGTAATACTTAGGTTTTTAACACTTTTTAATTGTAATTTCGAATTTCAGACGCTTTTAAAGGGAAATAAAATTGATTTTAAAATTATTTTAAACTTTAATTTATATTATTTGAGGGAAAAAACAAAATTTATTCAAATAATAGTCAAGAGTTTGGAATTGAAAACAAATTATAATATTTAGTTTGAATAAAGTTTAAAACATTAATGATCATGCTTATCTCATATACAGTTCAGTCTCGATTCTGTACTCGGGTGGGGTTTTGGGATTTGAGGTAAAGGAGGTAGGAATACGAACGAGAGGTACAGTATAGGGGTTTTTAACTACATTTACTGAAAGGATGTAGTTTATAATCTCGTTCGTAAAATTTAATAATTCTTTATTATGAATGGTATTTCTAAATTCTGGTCTAAATAATAAGGTGTAAATGTAGTGCACATTGGATTTGAGCCAAACCTTGTTTTTAACATTAACGTCTATCAGGTTTTACAGAACAGAATCGAAATAGGGATTCAATCGAGGGCTACAAAATCGAGGCTAAACTGTATCTCTAATGTTAATGGTTTTATCAATGGGTGGTATCCATCAAATGCAGGCCTACACAGGATTATCGAACTTAGATGATGATATAGGGACAATTATTTTTGAAAAATTGGAAGAATTGCTCATTCAATACATTTTTTATGCATTAATTTGAATTTTTGGAAGAAAGATAATAAAGATTAATCAAGATGAGTTTAATCGATTTAATTATTATTATATAAATTGATGTCTTTTTTTATGTAAATAATCGATAAATTGTTGAATGAGTTTAACTATAATTTTAAGCTGTTTTTTAGTCATACCGGGAGTTGAGAGCAAAAAGTCACTCATTGTTACTAAAAGTCGCAACAAATGAATAAAACCGTATATTTTTATGGCTTCAAAAGGTTGGTCTGAATGATGTTGAAGTTGTTGTCTTCTAAACTGTTGTTTCTCTTCTTCATTATAAAAAAGATAATTATTTTCGAGGAGAGAATTGAAATAAATTTCTATCGAACTCTTGAACTCAATTAGGATTTGGTTTTCATTTTCTGTCACTTCTGTTGAGTTGGGATTTGAGATAAAAAATGAATTATTATTTAAAGTGAATTCATCGATGATTTGCCAAACATTTGGTCGAACCGGAAGTTCATATAATAATTGATTGACTCCACAGCGGATGTAGTCTTCATCTAAAATTGCTTTCAACTCATTTGACAGACAATAGATCGGAGTCTGAGAGTCTGGTTCTTCGCAAGTGTTGGACTCAGACATTGTGTGGCACTCATTGCTAGCACTGGTCCTAACACTTGTTCTGCTCATTAAAGAGTTGTAATCATCCAAATCATCAGAAAAAGGAGACCTTCTCTCCAACTCGTCCTGAGTTAGTTCTTCATCAAATTCATAAGTATTTTGATTGTTTACCACATTCTCTGTAATGTCTTCGTTGTTATCTTCATTAGAAGTTGTTTGTAAACTATTTGTTCCGGTGTTTACAGAACTGACAACAATTTCTTTAATAATGGCCGGAATTTTGTTTAGTTTGAGTTTTTTGCCCTTCAGTCCAATGGCCGCCTTCTCTGCCAAAGATCTTTGAAGACTTCTATTCTGAGGATTGTCTTTAACGATATCACATTCCTTAACGATTCGATCCCACGAAGAATTCCAACCATAGAAGTGTACCAAATATTGGGGACATTTCCTGCCATTGGAGTCTTTTCCGACACAACATTCAAGAATTTTAGTTTCATAGAGAACTTTAGCCTTTTTTGGGTCGGGTTCGTAACTATTGGGTCAGTCATTAAATCAAATTAAACATTAAGACATTAAAAACAAAACATTTTTAATACAAACCATAAAACTTTTTCATTTTCAGTGAAATTAAATTTTATTTTTCGCGTCGAAACCATTTCCAAAATATTTTGTCAAAAATTATTACAGAATTTGACCCAAACTTCAAAAACAAATACCAAAAGTTTTGGTTGTTTTGGTCCAAAACGTAAACAAACAAAAGAATTCACGAATAAAAATATTGTTTGAGTTCATTGACTCCACTGAAGCCGAGCGCCAAATAAACATCTGTTTAAAATGTGGTGATTGACAATCACTGGTTGTATTAAATGTGCTTGCTTATTCACAATGATTGGGAGAATTTCTATTGAGAATTATTTTCTTTAAATTGAAATATTATTAAATATTGTAAAATACAAATTATAAATTATACATGTATGAATTCACAGTATCATCCTCATTTATTCATATTTTACATAATGATTTAGCTTGTACATCGACTGAGATGATTGGCAACTAAAATTGAATCATTCATTTATTAAATAAAATAGGCTTTTCTTATATCCTGTATAAATAAATATGAATAATGGGAAAAGTTTTCACTAATTTGATTGATTGCTAATAATTTTTGAATAAATTGTTATAATTTTTAAGTTTTTTGTCTTCTTTTAATTAAATAAATTTTATAAAAATATTAACAGAAATTAATTTTATATAATTTATTGGTTGACTTTTCTAAATATTTTAAAAGAATAGACTTTTATTAATATTTTATTAATACATCAAATCATTTAAAATTCATATTTAATACTAATTATTAAAACGTTTAAAATTATTAAAAGAAAAGATAACTAAAATTGAGTTAAATATTGAATG
>JAQFZI010000568.1:0-14774 GCA_034695605.1 Eupelops occultus
ATAATTATCTGTTGGACATCGAAGAGCGCAAAATAGAGGACATCCCGAAAAACTGTAGCCATAAGTGGTCTGACATCAATTGCTTGAATTTTCTGGAGCGGTTCCTCACTTTTATGAAATCTAAATTAATTGAAGAGAATATTGTTTATGACTTTCACTTCAATTCTGGCGAAGAATATGTTGTCTGTCATCGCATTAATCCGAAGTTGAAGACAACAATTCTACCGAAATCTTACACTCAGTCCTGAGATATGACTATAAATGACTCTTCACTTTATTAAACCATTTTATTTGAAAATCAATTTAAATGCGGTTAAAATAAATTTGACTTAAATTAAGACATTTTTCTCCATTTTTTATCATTTGATTGGTTTATGAGATATATTTGAATGTCAACTAAGACTCAGACATAAAGAATATCTGATTTTTGATCTTGATATTTAAAATTAAAAGGTAAAAAGAACTAAAAAGTTAGTTCAATAATCTGGAAAAACATTCAAATTTAATGAATAAAATTAACAATTTTAATGAGAAATGACCTTTTCTTCAGATTTATATCTCTATCTAAGAATAATTTCTTTATTTGTTTGTTTTGACACAAAATTCTGGTAAAAAATATTTATAAATAAAAAGTTTAAATATTTTTATAAAAATTTTGGACACTTTTTAACATTTTGTTTATTTTTAAGTTTGTCAATACATTGAGATTTGTCCCTGATCATATATCACACCTAAACTTAATGTACTAAATAAAGTAAATTGTTCAGGCTAATTTTAATTATAAAATCAAATGACATTGAATTCTTTAAAAATTATTATTCACTTTCAGATCAAATCTCAATTGAATTTCTTTAAAGGGTTTGATTTTGAATTAGAGAGACATGACTTTTGATGAATAGCGAGGGTATACCAAAGCATAAAAAAAGACCTTCACAGTTATAATAATAATAATATCACAATTTTTTAAAGCCCTCGAATGGAATTTCAATTTGAAGGAAAACAGCTATAATTTTAAGTAAAATTAATTAATTAACTGATGTCTCACATGATTTTAAGTTATAAATGTTGAAAACATCCATTAAATTAACGAATCTTTCGATCAAAAACACATTTTACAGTTTTTTCGATAAGATTAATGAAAATCAATTAATGTTACATAAAGGAGAGTAATAATAATAATATTTGGAAAATTGCCAGGTTATTTTTAACTAATTCAATGTAGTTGTCATTTGCTATAATTAATCAATTTGTTATTGACTGATATTTTCTGAATTCAGTGAATAACAGGACGGTTACAACAACTGATTGTAGTAGAATTCACAATAACCAAGATAAGATATGTCAAATAAAAGGATTCAAGAAATAAAAGTATCCGGTAAACCTGTTTTAGTAAGACCAATGACTCCTAAGTCTTTATAATATACTTGTTGTCTCCAATATTTAAGATTTGTGGCCACACATCGAATGTCAAATTCTCATTTTCAAATGATTTGACAAGGACACCTGTCGCAATTATTGCACCATCTTGCACAATCTATATTAATAGCAGATCCGTGAGTTTCAATTAACATTCGTGTCTTAAATAAAACTCAAAATTTGATCAAAAATTAAATGAAATAATATTATGATTTTAATGATATTACTTAAGACCCAATCCAGTGATGCCCAGGAGGGTGTACCCTAAATACACCATAATCTTTTGTTCTGAAGGTATCCCCTAGTTTGAGCTCGGAACTACCCTTTCCGCCCATAGGAAAATGTTGGCAGAAAAAGTTTGTTAAAATTTCACAATATTTTTCAAAAAGTTTAACAATCGTCTATAGATAGATACTAGGTCTGTGGTTTTAAAAATAGCATAATATGCCCCCTCTATTTTTAAAATTTTTGGGATCCCCTATTTCGAGGAGTTTGGGCATCACTGGACTGTTCTCTTATAGCGTAAGAAATACATTTAACAATTTCAGATTTATTAGAAATACTACCTTGAAAAATTTTTCCACGTCATTTTAGGATTTCTAAATAATTCTTGAAAAAATAAGCCTTGATATCTTAGGTCTGGTGATGACTGAACTTATTAAGTTTGTATCTAAAACTTTATTTGAAGGTTTGTTTTTCATCTCTTTGTTATTGTCTTTTGGGTAGAATTTAGAATATTTAGTAAATAAAAGGCTTCTATTGAATTTTGAAAATGTTGATGGTCAATTGATGGTCAATTGATGGTCAATTATCATTTTGTATTAATTTTTAAAAACATTCAATCGAAAGACAAACAATTGAATAATTAACTAAAATTACTTTTTTTATGATTGAAATTCAATCATTGAATAGATTTTATGAAAAACAGTTGTTTTGGAAACAAAATTAAGGCTTTAATTGAAGTTCAGTTCAATCATTAAATTCCTAATTTATTTTGGAAGTGAATTACTTTGTGATAAAGAATCGGTTGAAACCGGTGCCAACCATCTGATCAAATATTATTCCGTAAATTCATCTATTTTGAACTCAAGTATTTTAAACATACCTGATCAGGGATGAACGACAAAATGGATACCAATGACCTTTTAAGAATACAAAGAAGAAAATTTATTACTCCCATTGAATTTTACTTGCTGATTAACAGAGCAGTTATGCTTGCCTTGATTAATTTCCAATTCCCTATATTGATCAGGATGAAACTTAAGTCATCTAAATATTTTGTTAAATAGAAGTTAAAAGTTGTATATTAAATTGAGCATTTAAGGAAACAAGCAAGCAAGCTCAAATTGAAAAAGTGTTAAGAGTTGAGTTAAGAATTATCGGGAATTCCCGATATTTAATTAAGAGGACAGTCTTCGGGAATTTTAGTTTAGGCGAAATATGGTTAATGAGAGGTCAAATGGAGTTTTATTTTCCCGATTTTCACGATATTGGCATTATTTTGGAATAATTCCCGATTTAATCAAATTTATGTTTTTATTCCCGAAATAAGATATAATATGAAACCACACAAAATTAAAAAATAATCAAAATATTAAAATATTTTACATTATTTTTGGTAAAATTTTCATTCAATGAATAGTAATTTGAAATTCTTTTCAATAAATTTTGAGTCCAGTCATTAAACATATGCCCAAAACTAAAAACAATTTTAGATATAAATATAGTTTATAGTCTATTCACTGATCATTTTTCTCGGTGCCGATAATATTTCTCTATGTAAAAGTATTTAACCGATAAAAGACATAGTTCTTCTGAAGAATACATCAAAATGGGTCTTATATGAGTCATTTCAATTGTTCTTTGAATGAATAAATTAATTTTAGTCAGAATTATAGCGTTTTTTGTTCCCGATTTAACCACTTTTCAACTCCCGATTCCCGACCGATTTGAGAGGTTTTTATTCCCGATAATTCTTAACTTTAATTATATGTAATATTTGATATGAAAATAACCATTAATTGTATATCAATTCAATCGTCAACTTTTAAATCAATAAAATTAATGTTTTTGAGATAAAAATGAAGTTAATTTAATCAAGATCATTGAAAAATTACAATTTAAAAGTCATTGACACAGGACTTTATTAAATGGCCGAATAATAGTTTAATAATTATTTTTTATCTCTTTTTAAATTCAAAGGAATTTCATTTTTTTGTCAAAATTTATATTTTTTGTTATTTCTTTGGTTCTAAACTTCAATACGATTTTCAACTAATAAAAAGTCGAGACATTTATAATGATGTCCTTCAAAGGGTTTGAACCAAACTCAACCTTTAAGTCCCTTATTTTTGCCAGAAATTTGACTTTATTTACGCGTTTGAAATGACTTATTTTCAAACCATTTCATTTTGAAGACATGAAAAGCACTACTTTTTTATACTAACTTTCTTTGAATAGTAATAAATCTAAAATTATATGAAAAGTGAATTGAATTCATAATAAGGTTGAGAAAGAGGTGATTACTTTTTTGGAGTGGAGCCTAACTTCTAATTTATTACTTTTTTTCATTACTTTCATGGACTCAAAGTGTTTTTTTTATTTCAACAGAACTCTGCGAAAGGGATGAATAGAGGGGGCAAACACTCAAATACCAGAGAGAAAGAGTTTCAAAATTAACTAGCAAACTTTTTCTTATCAGGTATATTTAAAATAGAGTTCAAAATAAATGTTTTGTATTTTAATCCATCACTAAATTGAGATTAATATAGAAATTAGATGAATAACACGATTCTTAGAAGTATTATTAAATTGGTAGCTGATGGGCCTTCCATTTCATGTGCTGTAAATAGTGAAAGTTAAGATTATAATTGAATTGTTGACTAATAATAAAGTTCATGAACTCAAACAAAAAAATGTTTACAAATCAAGTGACAAATTTTAGGCAAAGTATTGCTCCCAAAGTGTGTTCGAGAATTCAGAGAATTCTAATCTGTTTTTAAGTACTTTTAACAGTATTTTGGTTTGAAATCCACCAAAATCTCAGTCAGTAATGATCTCAAGTATTGACTGCAATCACGTTTTAGGTAAGACTACAGAGACTTCTCCCCTATTCTACCTTTTCTTTACAAAAAACCTGAATTTAGGGTCAATTAGTGTTAGGTATCAAATTGAATATTAATTAAGATGGATAAGAAGATTCTTGAACCGAGTAGAAGAAGAACAAAATTAGAGGTACGGGTACGTTTGCACTGGTATTCTGCAGTCAAATAATTGGAAATTCTAACCATAAGTCAGATAATATAAGAGATATTTTTTTGCAAATGTATGGGTATTTCGGGGGAAATATGTTTTGCATTCAAAAACTTCTGGAAATATCACTACTAATGGCATAAGAGTTCAACAAAATCGATGTGATTGTCCTGAAATGATTGACCTCTCCTTCTGATGAGTGGAAAACCGTCGAATGTGTTCTTTAAACTTTAAATAAGATTCTTGACCTAAAAGGCTATTGCTTTCCAATTACTCAATTCAAACACCTTTTTATGGACTTTAATACATTTTTTGTCTCCAAAGAAACCCAAACATACATTCGAGTCATTAAACTCATAAAGAATTCATTTAAATCACAGACAATATTGTTTTCTGCAGTTACTGAAGAATACCTTTGATCTCACCTTTAGATATGTTTATCACTTTATTTGTGATAAGCTATCAGTTTATCTCTCGATAAATTCAAATAAACTTTTAAAGGATTTCCAGTTTGATTAGTGCCTGAGTCTGAGACCAACGCAAACAATGATTTCTAAGTCACTAGTAATTAATTGTTCACAAATTGATGAAAAACATGACTAATAGCCTCAAAAATGTCAATAATTTGAGTTTAAAAGTTTGGCAATAATTTAAATAATATACGGAAGTCTCGTCTCTATTATCAAACTTTAAGAATAATTATTTAATTAAATAATATTATAATACTTTATCATTTGATATATTATTTTGTGATACAATTTATTTATTTACATAATAACTGTATTTTCAGTTGATTTCAGTCAATAAAATGAAATAAACAATTAAATCAAAACAAAGTCTAAACTTTGGACTCTAAAGAAAACCAATTTTCCATAAAAATGTCAAAATATTTTTCGACTAAAAATATTGTTTGAAAAACAATTATCATATCTAATGTTAAACATTGGGTGATCCCTCTCAAACCCCTCTCAAACAGAATAATATATTACTCCAAATGATAAATGAGTAAGGGCTTTTAAAATTAATATTCTTAATCTAAGATAGGATTTTAAGCAGGAATTAGTTCAGAATATTCGTAATATTGCCAAAAGGAACTCCTCATCCAATTCTGTGTTCGAGATAAACAACAATTTGTAACAAAAATTAAAATATTTATCTTAAGAACAGTTGAGTTTTATTTGAACCAATTTCGCAATTCTCAGTCAAAATATAGTAATAAATACATTTATGACATAAAAAACATAATTAAAGCAAAAGATAAGGTTAGCGAAGGAAAGGCTTAAAGTCAGACAAAAACTTATGGTGTTTTTCACCGCTTTTCTATCTGACAAGTGGTAAACAACTGTTATTAATAGGAAATCTCATCAGGAGTTCCATCCTTTCCATCGAAAGATAGCTTTCGGCTGTTTATCAGAGCCATGGCTGACGTAACACTCGGCAAAAAATTGTCTCAAATAATGATAAATAGTTTTGGGTTTCGAATAAAATTCAGTGAACTCTTGTTTACAATCAAAAAGTGTAAAACTAATGAAGAATGTTAAGTGATTAGTAGTTTCCAATTAAAACCAATGACAAGACCTCTGCCACACGTAACCACTTCTCTGGAAAATTACATAATTTTATTCAATCTCTGAAATATTCTGGTATTTGTGACCAAAAATTCAAACACTTTTGAGAATTATCTGACAAATAAATAAATTACATTTTTGATCACAAATACTAACAAACTCTGAAAGTGACCCAAAACTCTATTTTTAAACATTTCAAACTAATTATGTAATAAAAGCAAAATTAAATAAATTTTTAAAATATATCCAGGTGAACATAGATAGACAAGGCACCTTTTTGGGAAACGCTTAATGAATTGCTCTTTCGTTTGAAATTCGTTGAAAATCTGCCATTATCATGATTACCCTTTATTATTTTTAAAACTATGGTTCCGAAAGTACCTATCATTGTCTTAATAAATATTTATCAAGAATATAACAATAAAAATTTGAACCTGGATATACAAGCTTTAACTAAAAAGACTTTACTGGAATATGCTAGAAAATAAACAAACAGTTATTTATTAAAACTATTAGTCATCACTTTATCTATTAAGACTGACTTCTAAGACCATGGTCTTAAAAACCATAAACAAGGGTAATTATTTTTTTCAGTAAATTCCAGCAAAAGGGCTGAAAATAAAAATTAATTAAAAAAATTTTTTATTATATTGAATAAAAGCGAAGTCTTTGGCTTTTATTTGATGATAAGTTAGTTAATAAGGGGTGGAATATGTGGAGAATACATGAAAAATAAGAGAATCATTCGGTCTATTCGTGTTCTTCAGATGAATGACCGAAAAAGTTGGAGAAGTTTGGAAAACTTTAATCAGAGTCTATGTTGGAGTCAATCAGAGTTCAAATAGTTTTGACTTTTTTTCAATCCCAACAATCTTTGGGTAAATAAAATAGGAATCTCTCATAACTGTCACTATTTTTAGGCCGATTTGGGGGTAAAAGTAAAAGACACAGAAGAAGGAGGGAAACAGAAGTAATGCTGGGAGGGAAGACTTGTGACAGTTGTTTATAGGCTGCCTCAAGCTTTTCTAGTGGTGGTGCTCTCAAGGAGCTACAGTTGCCTTGACAGTGAATTGCTTATCAGTAGTAAAGCTTCTATTTATCGTTAATCGGGTCACTAAACTTGATTACAAACTATGAATACTAAACAAATTGATGCAATCAATTCGGTTCAGGTTTCACTTTCTCTCACCCCTTGTTTATCACAAACAAAATCGTATATAAGGAACGAACCAAACCTAAGAAGAGTCACAATTTAACTCAAGTGCTCTCAAGTTATTACAATTCTACAGAAATATTGATTTTTGAGTTACCAAAAGATGAATACTTTAATGAATATATCCTTAGTATTGATTGCCGTATATCTGTGCGGTTCTTATGCCTCCATCAGAGGCTCTTCGCCAAAGTTATCGAATGACACTCCAGTTCTTTCCACAACTTCTGGTCAACTTCGAGGTCTTCATATCGTGAAATCCAAGAAAGTTGATGGTTTCCAGTATCTCGGCGTTCCTTATGCTGAGCCTCCCATCGGTGAACTGCGATTCCAGAGGCCTCAATCATTAAATCGATCCAATTCTCTGAGAGATGCCACAGAATTTCCACCGACTTGTATTCAAATGAGACATTTGCCACAACTAATTAGTCCAGTCCTTAATGTCGATGAAGAACATAAAGTGAGTCAAACTTATTTTAAAACTAATTTCTCGAATCGAATATTAATTTAAATTTGTTTTCTGTAGACTTCTGAAGACTGTCTGTATCTTAACATTTATGTCCCGAAATCTTTTAATGGAAAACAAAATTCGCTTCCAATTATGGTTTGGCTGCCGGGAGAAGGCTATGACTTCGCTGACGCCCGACAATATGATGGTTCATATTTGGCTTCTTTGGGAAACGTAATCGTAGTGACAGTTCAATATCGAGTCGGCGTTTTTGGTTTTTTGAAGTCTGATTCAATCTCTGGAAATATGGGTATTTGGGATCAAATTATGGCTCTTAAATGGATCAAAAAGAATGCCCGAGCTATTGGTGGTGATGCCGAAAACATCACAGTATTTGGTCGTTTCACTGGTTCGATGTCGATCTCCATTTTGTTGACCTCTCCAGCCGTTCGCGAAATGAAGCCTTCGCTTTTCAAAAGAGCTATTCTTCTGAGTGGAGTCGCTGTCGGAAAATGGGTTTTCGAACACAACTACCAAAAGAAAGCCAATCAATTGATTGCTGATATCGGTTGTCAACAGCAAAACAAAGACTGTTTAAAGAGTATTCCCGCGCAAACTATTCTAGAAAAGTCATCCTATGGTTGGAGACCAACTTTTGACTCTGAACTGATCAATGAAGAGCCCCTTAAAGCATTGGAGAATGGTCATTTTGCTAATGGAGTCACTGAAGTAATGTTGGGTACAAACAAAGTTGAGGGAAGTCTCTGTCTGTTGACTCACTTCGCGGCTAAAACCAGATTTTACGACAAAATTATTAACAATGAACTGACAGAAAAAGATTATTTGGCGATAATTGAAAGCGATATGAAAATGTTCTTAAACCAAAATGAAGCGAATGATTCCATCTCTTATCAAAACAAAGTCTTCATTTCATCGCTGATCGATAGAAACGAAAGTTCTTCCCTTCGCGACAAATATTTGCGATTCTGTTCATCCCTTTTCATAACATCTCATATGAAAAACTTCAATAAACTTATACTTAAAAGACAGCAAATGAAGCAAAAAGATGCGAACACAACCCTTACTAACACTTTTATGTATGAACTCCAATATCAGCCCTCATTTTCGATCGCTCCCCAATTCATCGATTCTGCCATTCATGGCGATGATGTCTTATTGGCATTTGGTCTGACCCATAGTCCAGCAGTGGTCGCCAATAAAGACGATGAAAAGCTAACAGAAATACTGATCCGTTCGTTCTCCAACTTCGCCACTTTCGGTAATCCCAATGGTCTAAACTCAATGGCAGACAATATTTGGTTAAATCAAGACATTTCTATAATCAGAAATAACATTGAAAGCGAAATAACGTCCAAAGATGTCGTAACCGTAACTAAACTTTTCCTCTTCAGCTCAACCGCTGAGGTTTTGATCGCATTCCTGACTATTTCAACGACAGTTTTATCCCTTTTGGCCACTACTTTAATTTGTTTCATAATATTCTCTCTGCACAGACAGAGGCATAACAAGAAAGAAAGTGCCTTATTATGAATTTTATCAAAGTTATCAAGTAATTTTATCAAATTACAACCCAATCATTACATAAAATCACATTTTTATAACCATTTGTCGTAAATTATAAATCAAATCTATTTTTATAACTTATTTATTGTAAAATAGTTTTTTGTTGTAAATAGTTTTATATTGAAATCAAATAAATTTATTGATTTAAAACTTAAATCTATTCTTAAATGAATTCAAACTTTATTTGATATAAATATCAATTGATTTATAATAAGTAAAATCAGAATATAATTAAATCTTTGATTAAGATTAAACTCAAACTAATTGCAAATCACATTATATGAGAGACTCGAATAACACTACAAATACAAAGAAAAATAATTAAATGTTATATAAAAAAAAAATTGGAATCCATTAGCTTTCAGTCCTGATCGCTGGCACTGGTTGTGGCTTCAGCGCCGTTCACTTGAATCGATTCATTGGTCACATTATGAAAACCATTAGTTTCTTCACTAGAATTCTCCTGAGTTTTGTCCAAACCATTTATCAGTTTTTCTGAATTGTTTTGATTATCACTTTTATTATTAATGTCTTTTTTGTCATTCATTTGCCACAAAGGAATGGCACCGACGGGTGTAGATGTGAATTGACGTCTATTAACTAATAAAGCTTTAATTGATGCCAACTCTGACTTGAGTTCATGGATTGTTGTTTCCTGAGGCGCTCTATTCACACGTATTTCCTCTTCGATTTGCTTTTTAATATTAATCTCAATCGAAGACATATTGTCTTTAAGTACTTCCATAGCTTTTGACAACTGATCTAATTGTTGTTGAATTTGTACGAATGGATGCGGTTTTCGGTATTTTTCGAAGATTAAGGGTTGGATATAACGCTTATAAAAAACATAAACGCCGTAAAGGAAACCTCCGAAAAGTGCAACATTTGATACAAATTGTGAGCTCCGGGACAGGAATGAAGGCATTGGTTGGACAACCATTCCTACTGGAAGTCCATTGGTCTGTTGATTACTGTAATTGGCATTTATTATTTGCGAATTGGGTTTTTGATTACGTGTGAGACCATTGCACCGATCAATCGCTAAATCAATTTCTTCTAAACTCAAGCCTTTCTTCAGAAGAAATGTACGCTTTTGTGTCAGTGGACTCTCAATTACGCGCGGATTCAACAGGAAATTGATGGCAGTTTTAACCATATCTTCTCGAATCACTTCTCTATTGATGGGCACAATCGGTGGGTTCGGCTGTTCTTCATTTTGAGAGCTCTTAATATCGATTCCATCGGCGGACTCACTGTTTTCCTAAAAAACAAGTAATCATTGAAATTGTTTTAAACATTTGATAAACAAAATTAGATTTAAATACCGTTTCATTTGATGTGTTTTCAGTCATTTTGTTTGTTTACAAATTGAAGTATAAATTAAACAAAAATTAATTTGAATTAAATGTTTATTTTGTTGAAAATGACGTCAAAACATAAGGAAATAAGTTGTGATTTAAATTAATTGTGACATTAATTTTGGGTTTTCTTCGGTCTATTGATTTGGTGTTTATTTTTGTTGACACAAAACAACAATTTGTTAGCAAAGCCTACAATAGAGTGGATTACAAAAGACGTAAACCTTTGGGAAAATGAATGAATTGAAAGCCTTTTGTGCAGAACTGAGTTCAAAGTGAGGCAGAGTTGTAGTGATTGCGCAATAGATAGGACTCAATGTGTGAATACAATAGTGTTTAACGCAATGCTATATAAAACAGTTAATACGGTTTGGCTATAGAGGAGTGTTTGGATGCGGACTAACACACAATACACACAAAAGGGATGCTTTGGCTGCCAATGAAGGCATCACTTCGTTCTCAAACAGTCTGTTTGGGATCAGAACTGAGAGACTGAGACAGTCTGAGAGAGACTGAGAATGAGTGGTGAGTGATGGCAGTGACCGCCATTTGCCACAACACCATTACTACCAGTCCTACTATAACAGTGCTATCAGTCCTGATATTAGACACGAATGCCATTGAATGCAATTGAATGCCTTTTAATGGCAAAACTGAATATGAGTTTTCTTTGACTCCACTCCGACTGCTCTTCAATGCAATCAATGCTTCGTTCAGTCGATCACACATTCAATGCATTCATAATGTAATTAAAAGTATTAATCAATTGCTTAATGACTCCAATCTTTTCACTCATTCCTCACTACTGGCAGTGTTTTGCAGACAATAAGCTTTTCTTTTTTTTTCTACTAAACTATCGTTTATTTCAATTAATGTTTAAAACAATAAATAAATTCATTTAAAAAATGTATTTAATATTTGACAAAATTGATTGATATTTACTTCAATTAGTCTCTCAACAAATTCCAAGTATATATTCTTCTCTCTATTCTTAACTGATATCTTAATTTCTAAAATCTTTGTCTTTCTTTCTTTATCTATAGTTTAAATAAATTGTTGTAATATTCCTCTGAAGTGATGGACGTATTGGTAGTCAAATGTTATGATTTTCGCATTTCATTCATATAATGACAACTTTTGTAAGAATTTATCGATTCTTTAAATTTCTTAAAATTAGTTTTTTTTTCTCGTAATTGATATTCACTTTTTTGGGTTCAGACAACACTTTAAATCATTTTCTAATCGATATTTCAATAATTGATTTTTGTTTTCAAATTTAAAAAACTCTTATTTTTAATCTTAGAGAATATAAATCGTTAGCTTAGAAAAAATAATCTTGGTTAAATTAAAAACTTAAATAGAATTTGAATAAAGATACAATTTGTATTTATGTAGTAACCATGGACACTTACTTTTCAAATGATAATTATGTTGAGAATGATTTTGAATAATAAGAGTGAATGTCAACAAAAGATAGTGAAAGTATGTGGAGTATGTGCCTCAGTATGCTCTCTGAGTATGTGCTAGTATGCCCTGGGCAAATATTCAATCAAGTGTCAAAAATGTAAACAAGCTTTTTATTGCATCAGTTATTTCTGGATTCAGTGTTTATGTATTTGAATCAAAAGTCTATTGTTTTGAAAAATAATTTTCTAATCGATTTGTTTGTTTAGTTGAGTCCTCAACGCCCTTATAAGATATGGTCGTGCAATAGAGAAGTCCGTAAATCAGTGGTCGCACAATCACTTCTTGAGTTCAAAGTTCGCGGCGCAGAGAAATTGGGTTACGATAATGTCTCTGATTTGAAGGTTGTCCTCGAATCAGATGGAACTGAAGTCGAAGACGACACTTACTTCCAGACCGCAGAGAAGGATACAATTTTTCTTTTGCTCAAATCTGGAGAGCGTTGGTTACCCCCAGGTGTCGAAGCCCTCAAAGCCGGTAAAATTCAATTTTTTATTCGTTATTGAATTAAATTTCGATATAATTTCCAAAAAAAATTGAAACAGTTGTCAACATAGCGTTTATTAAGGTTGGGATATATGCATTGCAAGAAAGCATTGTTAAGCGTCCTAACCACTACTGTCCTAACAAATAGATTAAAAGATTAAAAGATTAAGTTTTTGCACATATTCTCGTTACACTTTTTTCATAAATTTTGCTCAATTTTACTCAAGTAGTGGTTAGTACAAGTTTCAAGGATGAGATGCTTCCCGCAATGCATATATCCCAACCTTAATAAACGCTATGGTTGTCAAACATAGCTATCATTAGTGAAACACATTTTTTTTCAAAGAATTCATTTTTCATTTGTCTTATAATTATTTTGTTTATAAGTTTCTATTATTACTTATATTAATGGAAGAACTTTCTATCAAATCAAATGAAATTAATTGAACCACAAATTAAACTCTTATTCTATATCCTCCTGGAATTTATTTCTAACATCTGATTTATGTAATAAAGGTTTGCCCACAATTGGGCCAACCCTTTAAATTGTTATCATTTTTTTCTCTACAAAATAGATATACTTTTTTCGTTAAACAAATGATTATTAGAATAAAAACTAAATAGAGTTTGAGTTGAGATCTTGGTAGTTGTGGGAACACATATTTTTAAATAACAAGACTTATCTTGATAATTCCACAAACTCTAAATATTTTAAAAATGGAAATTGCAATTTTCGATGTATTTAATTTGAAATGTATCAGAATCAATCAAATTCACATCACCCCTATGGGACTTTCGCAAATTAATTTGACCCCCGCCCCACTTTTCTAAAATTGTGAGACTTGGCCTAGAAAACCCTAAGGAGCATATTTTGCTTTGTATAAAGTCTCTTTGAAGTTGTGGAATGAGAACAAAGCTTTTTGTGCAAGTCAACTTTTAATTGAAAATCTTTTTGAAGTACAATACAAATAATGATATTTTAACTTTTTTTTCATCAATTTTCAAAGTATTCCTTTTTGGGCCAAAACGAAGGTTAAACCATATTTGAATACATTCTTGGATTAGTAGATAAGATTTTTGCCTTAAAAAGTTGTTTTGGGTACTAGCAAATTACATTTTTCTTAACAAAGCCATCCTGTATTGCCTCAAAAAAATAAATAAATAAAATCCCAAATATGTTATTCGATTTTATAAAAAGTTCCATATCAGGTTTTTTCTATACTGAAAAAAGATTCTTAATCAGAGGTGCACAAGGGGGATAATCAATTATCCCCCCTAAAATCGATAGCTGGTAGGCCCCCCTCGGAAAATTTTGGTGCCGCGCGTTGTTTTGGAGCCCATTTTACCATATTTAATACTAAAAATGAAATAAAAACTTCCCCCTCTCTAAATTTGGAAATTTTTCCCCCCTAAAGTCGCGGACCTTGTGCACCTCTGTTCTTAATTAAAAATTGTCTTGCTCAAAAAATCATGTTCCTCTTTCACAACCTCAAAGAAATTTTGAACAATTAATTTTTGAATGTTTCATAACATTGGCAAGGTTAATTTTGTTAAATTTCAAACTAAATATCTCCAAAACTGCAATTACCATTTTAAAAATATTTTGGGGTTAAATGGGGGTCAGTATCATGGTTCATTTAAGATAATAAAATTGGCTGGACAAAATACAATTGCTTATCCAATACCCTCATTTAAGCCATGACGAGGCCTTTAAGCCTTTATGAGGGTTTGTGCGCCTAATTTCGGGTTAATTAAAGATTAAATTCAATTTAATAGTAAAATAAATTAGAGACTGAAAACAGTGAACACAAAACATATGCCAATCCTTTTTAAAATTCTAACCTTTTTCTAAACCAGAGAATTTTTAAAAAGATTTCAAACTTGAGAACTTTAAAATTGGTCTGTCTTAACTAGGGATGTAAATTTCAGTGAAATGATCAAACGAGAGTGAAATTTCAGTGAAAGCTTCGAAATAAAGTGAAAGCTTC